>APFE031159170.1:52598-64387 GCA_000404065.3 Pinus taeda | reverse complement strand
AGACAAACGACGATTCAACACACTCCAGCAACTGTAAAAGTTAAGGCAAGATGCAAACCAAGCAACGAAAGTGAAAAGGAAGGCTTTGCAAAACCGAAAACAAGTAATAAATGAACCCTTGCGGAACAAGGCTTCGCAAGCAAGCGTGTCATAGCTCAGACAAAATAAAACAAGTCATCAACCAAGTGGAAAGAGCAGGGGACAGTCAAACCAACAGGTTCAGGAAGCAAATTTGGACAAAAATGAATTTTACAGGATCAGCGCGGGTGAGCCCTCAGCAACAAAGCGATGACAAGACAACGCCCGTAGCAACTTTGCGCTGTCAGTGCGGAAGGACACGGATAAAGGGCGCTGGCTCGAAAACAAGGTCAGCGCGACTGTTAAATGTACAAGCGCGATGACAGGGGAGGCAAAGAAGCAGATGTGCGATGTCAGCGCAACTGTTATGAAATAAAACGCGCTGAGGCTAAAAAACAAGCAAAATCGAACCAAAAATCCCCAAACCAAGGCAACAACCTTTTAAAACAATTAAAGTAGTTCCCAGGATGAACCAGGAAACCAACAACAACAAACTAATCCCCAATATTTGACAAGAGAGCAATAATCAAATTCAAGAACAAGGATGAACAACAAAGAGACAAGCAACGCTTTCCCCAGTGGAGTCGCCAAATTGTTGGAGAGGTGAATCCCCTCTACGGATAGAGGCGATCCCTACTAGCCCAAAAGGGGTCTAGCAACAATCAATCAATGCTACTCTACAAGTTCCTAGTTGCAATTACAAAGTGGGTAATGAACACCTACTTGGATTCCAACGCTATGTTTGATGAAGAGATGCCGCTCTCGCTCCTTCGCTCCAGCCGGTCACAATCCTCCACTATCCTCGTGGGCGGACACCTGCACAAGCAAAGAGAAGACAAACACAAGCGTAAAATCTAGTAAAAGCAACTATACATTAGTTAGAAAGGATGTAATTCATATTAACCATTCATAAGACAAATGAGAATGGAACCATAACAGTAGTCATCTATCTTTTATTAATCAAAAATAGAGAAAGGTACAACCAATGTTCTGACACTGAGTCCTTCTCTAGAGGGTCCAGCCAACATGTCTCATAAGCATTCACCCTTGAAGGTAGATCTCCCAAGACAAACAACTCTCTCTCTCACACGAGGCAACAAACTCATAACCTTCCTTAAGCTCTATAGCAATCCACACACAACACACCAAATGCCTATTAAGAGCAGCACTAATGCACTATGAATTCCTCTATGTCAAAGTCTATATGTCAAAAACTAGCTGCTCATGGCAATGGTGGAGGCTTATATAGGAGAAGGAGTCTCCATGAATATTGAAAGGATGAGCTTACCCCCAAGAAAAGTGGGTTATCAGGCGAACAGACATGCCATAGAAAGGAGGGCGACCTTTACAAAGCCAACAACCAGGCCTGGAGTCATTTGGAAGGCTGGCTGTTAGAACAAACTTGCCCAAACAGGATCAGCGCGGGTGCATAACTGGGCTGGCGCGCTGGCATCGCATCTCAATAACGGAAGAGGTATGGTCAGCGCGATTTTATACAAGCGGAGGGAGCGCTGGCTATGAAATTCAACCACCGCGGAAAACCCGTGTTCTTCCGCGCTGGCAGCGCACTAATAACACTGTCATCCGCCAGTCAGCGCGGTTATTTCAATAATAGTCACGATGATCCAATAAACTTAGGCAAAGAGGGTTTTTTGTCCATTTTAAAGAGCATGAGCATGATGTATTTGATTTCATGACACAGTGGGGAGACTGACAGGGAGACAGTGACAATTTACTGTATAACAAGGAGTGTCAGGTGCTACAGCTCGCAATATACATAAGGGTCTGACAGTAGTACTCGGCCCAATGTTTCAGGGCTCTAACTAAGGAGGATCAACCGTACCCTTAGCCATACAACCCGACTACGCTATCGCACGGTCGAGTAATCTCTCCGAGTGCTGTTCTCAGTGTACTGTAGCAGCAAGACGACCAACGGTTTATCTATGGCTAGGTTGCAGAGGAGCTAGGGGGCTTCCAATATACCCAGATGGTACTTGGAAGACAGTCTGTACGCGGTTCTGCCTAATTCGCTACTACTCGAAGGGGTACCCACAAGGGTTACAAGGGAGTCCAATAAGCGTGACCACCTCTTGTATTTCCTGCGTGCATGCCTCCCCAAATCCACAGGTTTATGCGCTCAACGACAGATCCCGTCGTTTAAAGACGCCGGAACACGTCTCTAGCCAATTTTTTTTTGTGCTAAGAAATGGAGATCCCACCGGCCTTGGAAAGTGCTCTGATACCACTTGTTATGCTCTTAACCTGCAAAAAGATACCCAAATACAAAATATGCGAAAAAAGATACCCAAAACATAGAATAGTGAGAGTCAACAACAAATATTTTATTATTCAAAAAGTAATGTTCATTGGCCTCTTCGAGGGGGCAACCTCCAATAAAGCAAAGCTCGATTCAAAAATATGACACGATGCTCCTCGCAGGGAGTCTCTATCCTTTATATATGACTCATACATGCAATACCATGGGTTTTATTAATACCATCTATCTAATACCATGGCCCATTTGCAACTAACTGTGGTCCCTTCATTAATTGCGGGTTAACCACTTACAATTATTAATATGGGCTTTATTGACTCTTTACTATGACGTGATCCCACTACATAAATAAGGGGGTTAGGGCGGGAACCTAACAGTGTGTGCGTGTCATATCAAAATGTTGAAAACTTTGTTCTTACAAAATCTATTAGTTTGTTCATCAAAAGCTATAAGTTCATGTATCTATTTATTTTCAGGTACATTAATGTAATACTATCAATATGAAAGTGTCATATTTGTTTGGGAGTTCAAACCATATCATTGGGGGATTGAAATTTTCCAAGTGATTTTTATGCCTTCTTGTGGGTATGTGGACTAAAAACTATCTCTATCATGGAGTTACCATCTTTCCCTTATGTTTGACACCATCATCTTGAATCCTAATAGTTCTTTTAAAGTTGATGTTGATAGTAGACTTTTTGAGGCTTATTTTCGACCTTAAAATTCTCTTAATAAGAATGGTCTAAAATTTATTATGTAATATCACATACATACTCTTTCAACCAAGTGGACTGATCTCATGTACTCAACTAAATGGAGCATAAGTGAACATCAACCATGACTAAAGAGAATACATGTCACATCAGTAAATCATGTACCATTACATGGAGCATTACAACTCATTTCCACTAACTTGTGCACATGAACTTCAAAGGGTAAGGCATAAGGCATACTTAATAATTTATTAACCTTGATTGTAGTACATACTGTAAACCAAAATATGAATTCACACTTGAATATTGAAACACTTGTAGTAGAAATCACATCAGAAATGTTTGGTTTACGTGTTTCGAACCATCTTTAGGATGAGATGGAGAATGAAATCATTGCTTTAGATTAAATAAGGAGAGTGTGATGACGTGAAAATGAATTATAACGGCTAGATTACAATGATTAGTTTTGACCAAGAATATTTATTAATAAGAAAATTTATTGTAGAAATAATAATTATTATTATTCCAATTACATTATCTATTTATTTAATTTATTAATATTATTTTTATATTCTAAAAAATAAACTAAAATAGGAAAGGAAGGACCAACCGATTAAAGGATAATAAAGAGAGTACAAATTAAAAAAATAAAGTAAGTCAAGATTTAACAAAGACGAATCTAGAACAAATAGAAAGAACAAATAAAAATAAATTACAATAAAAATTAATGAACAAATGAAAAATACAAATATATATATAATCAAAGGCCAAGTCAAAATTGATAGAAAAGGGACTAAGAAAATAATTCGTTAATTTTAATAACAATAATACTAATATTTTTTGTTTGGAATAATATAAAATTATTAATAAATAATAGAAAGGAAATATAGAACATAATTTGATGACATAAATATATATAAATATACACCTAAAAAATAAAATAAATAAATAAATAAGAAAATAATGAGAGGAAATAAAAATAAAAATATATGAATTCACACTATGAATCATGCATCGAATCTAGTGTAAATATATTTCATTAATTGACTTGTTATAATGGTTGACTCTCCCTTGAAAGGCGGTACAAAACATCTTGATGTCATTTCCATTGCCTAAACATAATTTTGAGGTAGGGAAAATATGATTCAATTGAGAATACTCAATGGATGCATTGAAATTATTCCTACCAAGAAGAACATCTTGGGGGACAACATAGAGAATTTTTTGTAATAGCTTCAAACATCCATGTGTATATATTTTGAAGTCTTGAACATGTCTCTCTTTAGCCTCAAATAATCTTTATTCAATAGTTGATCTTCATTAGGGTTTGATTACATGGTTTTCAATAATATTATTTATGTGATTATCATCAATTCAATAAATCAAATTTACAACCTCTTGACCACATTGCATGCTATGCCATAGAATGATGGAGGACTATTTTGATTGATGGAAAGTTATTGTTAATGTGATTGATTACAAAGTATGATTTTATTATTTTTATTTTGTTAAAATTGAATTGTAAAAGAAATTCCAAAAGTATTATAGCTAAATAGGTAGAAAATGGCATAGCTTAAAGGATTATAAGACAATCCAAATTTGAGCTAAATAATATAATTGGACTAAAGGACGATTTGGGAAGATAATTAGGGTTTTGTTTTGTTTTTTTTGGTTTTTGTTTTTGTCAATTGTGGTTCTCTGTCACCGAGTGGCCGCTACATCCATGGGTAATAATCTGGGAAAATCCATCCGAAGGGATCTACTCCCCGTCTTATTTGATTGGGCCTAACCCCAAGGGTGTCGAGGAGATTTTACCCCATGACCTCCCAATTGGCAAGGTACTTAGAAACAAGAACTCGACCAATTGAGCTATCCCTTGGGGCTCTGACTAGGGGAATTCTAAAAAAGAGCACCAATCAATAATATTTGCCAAGGAATTGTACATTTCATTAAAGGATAGCTTTTGTTTACATTCTAATCCTCCACCAGTCTAGGCATTTGACTCATACCAAACTTGAATATTGTGTGCCTTATAGGATATGTAGTAGTTATGTTGGGGTTTGTTGAATTTTGTAGCTACGGTCGGTCTTCCTATTATATATTTATCATTAATGTACATGTAAAGAATGATATTCATGCTCAAAATTATTAAAAAAAAATAAAAATAAAATTTATTTAAAGCCCCAAGTGTCCATGTTGTCCTGCCATCTCCTCAAGTTAGCTCTATCCCATTTTGTACCCATTCGACCTCATGTTTGAATATATGTTGAAGCTCTTCATCCTCCTCAAAGGAAGAACTCAAGCAATAACAAGAAAAAATAGTATGAGCATAAGAGAGACAATCTTGGACATCCGAATTTAGTTAATAAGCAGATCAAAGTAACATACTCTTATGTGTTTAGTTTCTTAGAGAAAGAACTGAACCTTGTGACTACAAGGCTGAGACTGTGGTACATTGTGAACAAAGGTATGCATCTATGCTAGAAGGCCGAGTCTATGGTGATATATTGAGATCAAAGGTATGCATCTTATTGTAGCGGCTACAACCACCATCCAAAATTTTGGCTCGCATGCAAATTTTGGAGCCTACCCTGGATCCTGCGATCAATCATCCTTGGTCACTTGTTGGTAAGCTGATGATTTCAAGCTCCCCTCCTTGATCCTAAGGGTTGTCCACATTATCATCTTTATGCAACATATGTCATTATCGGGCATAGGGGTTGTTGTTTTTCATGCAAAGGGAATGTTGTCCTTCTTCAAGGGAATTGTGTGCGTATGAATGGTTGCCATCACATAAACATGTTTCACACTCACTTCACGCACTCTTGTCACGAAGGTTGTTGCATCAAGAAAAGTATGTTTTATGAATTCTGGATGGTCTATGTTGTGTCACTAAGTGTCCATGTGCGATCACAATCAAGTCCTACCAATGTTTACCTATGTTTCATTCATCTCACACTTAGCCATTTTCCCGAGCAACCTAGCCCCATCTAGCTTCCTGAAGCTGTGTGCTTTGCTTCTACAACCATCAGTATTCCTCCCTTGCCTCCTGAAACCCTGCAGTGCACAGAGACACCAACCTCCCTTGCTTGCTGAAACCCCGCAGCCTGCAGAGACCCTAGTCAACACTATTCTACAAAAATGTGTAGAGTAGTCAAGCAGCCAGCATTGCTCTCCAGAAATGCGCAGAATAGTCCATCTGCACTGCACTTAGAAATTGCGCAGATGTGTCCTCCCAGGACCCCCATCTCGCAATAGTATCCCATGCCTCAAAACTATGCAATGTTGTCGAAGCTTCCTTGTTTTCCTTGCATGCATAAACTGCACAGACGGTTATCCCAGGGCCTCATTACGATAACAGTTACTGTTCGCTGAAACTGCGCAGATCTACCTCTTAGTGGCTACAAAAAAGGGTGACATGATGAAATCACTTCAAGGGAGTTGAGGAGAAGGACCAAGGAACCAAGTAATGGAAAAGATTAGGACCACATGCAAACTCTGTCGGATGCATGATTATCATGAGGGTAAGTATGGTAAATAAAGAACACCTTCCAAAGTACACCTCTTAGTTGAGTTTGTAGGAGGACTTTTCAATGGCATATCATCCTGTCCTCAGTAACATGCATGTGTGCAAACACGAAAGGTCATTGTATGTGTTTCTTCTACATGTCTTACTTCCTTTTCACTTGTTCGACTAACTGTCCTCTTCGGCATGCTGATTGCTATGTCATGCTTTCGGTCTAGTTCTGGTGATGTTGAAGGTTGTGTTTGCTATGTAAAACATATATCACAGTCACACATGATGTTGTAAGCATTGTCGCACAAGTTTTGTCACAATTGTTCGAATTTCTATCTCAAGTGTCATGCTTGTCGCTCGCACCCATCAGCCAGTCACATTGAGTGTATGTTGTCTTGATGGTTTGAGGTGTCTTGTTGTTGAGTCATGTTGGGTGTGTGTTCGAAAGGTTATGCATGCACGATTTCACTCACTCACCCACTTAGTCATTTTGCTGAAACTCTGTTGACCAGATCTCCCTCCAACAACCGGACGTTCGTTGAGCTGCACTGCGCAGTCTCAGCTCTCAGTAAACATTTACTACTACCCAGAATCATGCAGAGCTTGAGGCTGATTCCTAGGAAGTCTGCACTGTACAATCCTAGAGTCAATCCAACTGAATTTCACCCAGAACAACGAAGAAGTTTCTCAGCAAGCCATCTCAATCTGCTCTACCCGCAAGCAACACCATCAAGCCTCCAATTGGTCAACCAAAGAGTTTAACCGGGCAGAAACCCCGAGACTCACTCCTCCAAAAAATTGTGTAGAAGTTGCCAAGCATGCCCACTTGCGCTAACTGAAGAAACTACGTAGGCATGCAGGATAGACACTCGCTGCCTATCACTGCACTGCCCTCAAATTTTGTGCAGTTTTTCCAGCCAGTCACTTTGTTAGCTGACCTGCTGCTCCTCCTGAAAACTGCACAGTTTTCATGAGCAGTCTCCCAGCTGCCCAAAATCCCGCTCAACTCAGAAACTGCGTAAGGATGTCCAATAGAATAGGCTCCTACCTCTGTGCAATTTTTTCCAGCAGCCTCCCGCAGCCCTCTACCAGCTCCTCATAGAAACTGCACAATTTTCACTACTAGTCTCCCTCTGCTGCCTGCACTGTCTCTCTGAAAAAATTACACAGGTTTGCCCTCTAGTCGAGCCAGATATCGCAGACAGTCACTGCTAATCCAGACTTCGCATCTCAGCCTCTCAGTGACCTCTACACAATTTTCATGGACAATGCTCAGAGCCCGCATCCCAACTTGAAATGTGCTCTGCACAATTTCAGAGCCTTGTCCTCTCGCCCAGTCACCTGCATCCGGAAATGTAAAACAATCATTATGGTAGACTAGGAGATTATGGATTTGATGTCGTCTCGTCATGAGTGATTGTAGATACAGGTATATGGATGAGACATCGTGCGATGATGAACAAGATGAACAAGGGGCACATGCAAGGAGACTAGTTTGCGAATGTACGACCCCATGGAGCATGCTAAAGTACAAGCGAAGGAGAGACATGCATGTACAAAATCAAGCAAACAAAAAGACCATCGAAGAATCTACACACCTTTCCATGCAAAGGTAAAGCTATGATACACCAAAAGCACATCCATCACTCAGTAGCACTGTAGCTCGACATGCACACCACCAGTAGCATGAACGTACCAGCTTTGTCATGTCGAGTCATGTCATGAGTCATCTCTGCCACATCATTACTGTGGGCCGCATTGTTGTAATCAATGTAATGTAACATGGAAGTCCAAGAGACCCAAATGTAAATATGAAAAGTCATGTAAAGTTGAAGAGTCATGTAAGTCAAACAATCATGAGGGAAGTCAAATAGTTACAAGGGCAGTTTTACCCTTGGCTATAAATAACCCTCATTTGTACATGCAAAATACTTTTCACCTTGGCTCCTCGCACATAGCCTTGAGATCCCATAATATTTTCTTTGAGGAGCGAGTAGTGGCTCAAATGCCCCACTATCGGGGTTTGTGATGTAATAATGTACGAATGTGTCTTGTACCTTTCACTTAATTCAGAAGAATGTTAACAAGCCAACACATTTTCACACATTAATTGTATTCGTTTGTAAGACTATTCTTTGGACACTTGTAATGCATGTTGCTTTAACCTATATTAAGATAGTTGAACTATTTTGGTTGTTTTAGTACATATGCTATTGGAAATGTGTTGTATCATTTGTTAATGTTGTCTCGCCCGTGTGGGCTATCCTGCCAGACACTCGATATACTAATTCTTGTAAACTTGTTATAATGCTCGTTGAACTCGTGTGGACTATTTCACTGGGTGTTCTACATGCTATCTGTTCACCTTTTGTTTGTGACTACTGCATCCGTGTGGACTACTCCGAAGGAAGCTACAATGTCCTGTTGTGTTGTGCGTCTCTAGTAGAGTTGGGACTATTCCCTTTCAACTTGAGACTCACTTCCACCCTCTCCCTCTGCAGTGAAATAACTTTGACAAAAGGGAAACTAAGCACTCACCAGGCACATAAACCTCGTTGTTCGAAGACTAAGTAAACCACTATCATGTGCTAATAAGCAAAAACTAAGGAAAAATTTTAAGATAATGGAAACCAAACCATCATATTGTATGGGACTCCTACACCAAAAGGTGTGAGGTATATTTGGTATTTCATACCGGGGAGATCCCCTGAATGTTGGCCAATCTAGCACAATCAACATTTCTGGCACTAGGAGGGCCAGATGACAAGCTGAGTCGTCACAATATGTTTTGAATCTTCGCATACTTATCATGACTAAACACAACTTTTTTCTTCCAGAGTGTATGTCTTATGGAAAAGACTTTGAAATCTTGGAAGAGCTCTTGAATAACTTGTCATGTAAAACATATGATGGTGGAGGCCAAGTAGCCTTGGTTAGACACGCGGTTGGCATCGTAGGCTCCTGTGAAAGGCATGAAACCTGTGTGTTGTTCGTATACATACTTCGAGGACACCACTGCATTAGTGTGCCATGCTACCCGAAAAATCTATTCACTCTCTCCCTCATATGGTCGCAAAGATAGATCGTGCTTTCAATCATTTTGACCGTAAAGCACTCAACAAAGAAATTATGAAATTACAGAAAGCACCTGATGAATCCATTGAGAAATTTCACATACGCTTTTGTAATCTTGCATACTGATTTCCTGAAGATGAAACTGATTGGGAATTTCTCAATCGAAGATTTAAGTATCTTCTTTACATATTCAAAAATATGCAATTCTTGGAATTATTCAAATACGTCCCAACAAACCTCGGTGTTAGAGCTGTTAAATCTAAGAGAGACGAGGTTACTGTCACAAGTGACTATCCTTCCTCTTCTCATCAAACAACTCTAGCTCCACAATGTGAGGTGGGAGAAGGTGCACACACATCTGTTGAACTGTCACAACCTCCCACCCCACTTGCTATCAATGTCTGCACAAATTGGCTTGCAAGCATGTTGGTTGTCACATGGACTTGTTACGTCAAGCTCTGTCCATGCGTTTTGCTGATCCTCTAGATTGTATTGTCTTGTGTTCTTCCATTTCAGACTCCACACTTATTGTGAACGAGGATCAAGTTATCGACGGAGTCGGTGTTGTGCAGATAACCTGTGTGATCATTCATGATGAGTGTGTACGAGAATCTAAAGAAGAACCCGCAGTGAAGGATGATCCCCTTCCATCCGTGCCTCATCCCCTCTATCCTGGAATCCCTTGTGATCCTGCCACTTTTGATCCTCCCTATGAAAAATCATTTCCGAATGTTTCTACTTCCGATTGTTCATAGGACACACCTGATGTCAGTCTATCAGTACATTATAGAGAGGACACATCTTCCTCTGAAAATCTGTCCCATCTGTCATCTATCATTTATGAAAACACAAAGGGTGATTGTCCTTGCTTCTCATATACCCCTCTGCATGATTCATCAAATCATGAGGATGCCAACGAACATCCCGAATTTTCTGATTGTGGATGTTGTGATCTTTGTACTTCTTCATTTGACCATGATGTTAATCTGTCTAGGCCATTGGTCTCCATTGATATACCTATTGACGGAGTGGAAACCTTGCACGCCGTTGAGGAACTTTAGTGTGGGATGATGGTTATGTCAGACCCTCGTTGTCCTGAGGTTAGTTCCAATTTTGATCATTAAATTTTTGAACACCCAAGGCTCCTCAGCACTCTCTGCTTCACATTGAAGATCAACCAAACACCCAAATTTCGCTTGCTCCGCTCGAATCACACGATCCCATTGCTCAAGCTTTGGAGGAATCTTACACAACGAGTGTGCTTGCAAGCATAAGTTGTTGGCCTTTCTCATGTTCGCTCATATTTCATAGACCAAAGAGTGTGTATGTTTATCGTCTGCACGTAGTGCATTACAACACCATGGTACGCCTACATAATGTTTGTTTTGTGCATTCACTCTTTTCTATTCTGTGGATGTTTTAGAACTTGGAGAGTGTTGGTCTTCGCTGATCTATATTTTTTGTTCGCTGGTTTACATGCATATATTTCTTGTTAACCATGCCCCACCAACATGGGCCAGCCAATGCACCAGTGGTTGCATTGGCAATATCACTTCACGTGAGTAGGCCCATGCACTATTTAGCATAGGATTAGGAGTAGTCTTTGCTTCTTTTTTTTCTTTGCTTCCTGGTTTGCATGTTTGTTTGCTTGCTTACTTGGTTTTGTTTGTTTGTTTGGTTGCTTTGCTTACTTGTTTTTCTTTCTCTTTACTTCTTCTTTTTTCCTTTTACTATCTTCGCTTGCTTATACTTGTAGGTTAGCCTCTCGTGAAATCGTGTTTGGATCTCGAGCCAAGATGGGAAAATCTAAGAGGACCTATACAACTACCTGTTGAGCCTCAACCTTGCACCTTCCTACACACCCTCTTAACCCTCATACTCCATTCACTTCACTCATCCAGTGGTTGAATCATTGCATTATAGTTTAAAAAGGACTTTTTATATGGTTTTCTAACTATACTGATGTCTGTTGTTTGGTTTAGTCTTTTGTTCATGTAGCTGCGGAAACTTGTCAGTTTCCGCAGCCAGCACAGGATTCCGCAGCTATTTTGCGAAAAGTTGTGCTCCAGGTGTCTTCTGAAGGAACGGGCTATATGGGCAAGCTCCAGATGGCATGTACATGGATCGTGTC
>APFE031159170.1:36676-51146 GCA_000404065.3 Pinus taeda | reverse complement strand
ATCATAACCATTCACACTCCACACACTTCACACTTCACTTTCATCACCACACAGTAAGAAAAGAATAAAATCCAAAAACAAACTAAAAATCTTAAAACAACAAAAACTTAAGAAAATGGTTATCTAAGTACATATAGTACACCTCACTTCGTCAGTCTACGAACCCCAGGTTGACAATATAAATAGCAATTTAGATCACACTAAATTGACCAAACACTACCAACACTTGGTTATCTATTTTCCTCTCTCTTTATGAAGAGCTTGTTGTCTTCAGTCGATGATGCCTTGATGGAAAATACATTCTGTTCAGAGTGAGTCTTGGTCAAAACACAATGCTTGCACTCTAACTAGCACCGCCTACTCCAGTCAGTTGTTTTGGGTTAACCCTTGTCAGCTTAGTCAAGTAGAGTAAGGTGAGGGGGAAAACCTTAACAAGTATGTCAGAGGCATACATAACATACTTCTTTGAAGGAATGACCTCTTCTTCTCTCAATAAGTCGGGATCCCTCTTCTGCCTATGAAATAAATAAGTGCCTATGCACAGTTCTTTGAAAATAAAAAAAAATGAAAATATGGAAATTCTAAAAAGATGAATAAGGTGAAAGAAGAGAAAGGCTTCCTGTGCAGAGAGGTGATGAAAGTAACTCCGCTGGGTTACTGAACAAGGTCGTTGGCAGTTGAGCAATGCTTGTGTACCTGCGTGGCTCCGTCGAGGTACTGTCTAGGCCTGCTGGCAGCGAAGCAACACCAGAGATGAAACTTAAACTCTGATTGTCATATCACTTGTGCATTGATATACCCCTCATCCCCAATCGAAACAACTGGGTTGACTTGGCTTGGATATGTGCTGACCGATCAAGAGAATGGTAGGGATTACATCTTTCAACCAAGTTAGTGTGGAAACAACGATGATCAAATAATCGAACAATACTTCCGGAAGGGTTAGAATCACTTTTCACAAAACACGATCCATACAGAGAGCTGGAGTTCTACCAGTGTGTCACCGAGAGTTGTAGCGGCTACAACCACCACCCAAAATTTTGGCTCGCATGAAAATTTCACAGCCTACCTTGGATCTTGCGATCGATCATCCATGGTGACATGTTGGTAAACCGATGATTTCAATATCCCCTCCTTGATCCTACGAGTTGTATATGTTCTCATATTTATGCAACATGTGTCATCATCAGGCATAAGGGTTTTTGTTTGTCATGCAAAGGGAATGTTGTCTTGCTTTAAGGGAATTGTGTGCGTATGAGTGGTTGTCATCACATAGAAAGTTTCACACTCACTTTACGCACTCTTGTCACGAATGTTGTTGCATCAAGCAAAGTATGGTTTATGCATTCTGGATGGTCTACGTTGTGTCATTAAGTGTTCGAGTGCAATCACAGTCAAGTCCTACCAATGTTTACATGTGTTTCACTAATATCACACTTAGCCATTTTCCTGAGCAACCTAGCCCCATCTAGCTTCCCGGAACTGTTCGCTTTGCTTCTGCAACCATCAAGCTTCCTCCCTTTGTTGAAAAGTGTGCAACAAGAAATGCAAAATTTAGAATGTGATAAAAATAGAACTCCTAAAAATAGCATGTCTAAAAATAGTGGTTTGGCTAGTGAGGTCATTGGCCACCTTGGGTGAGAGGTGAAACTGCTAAAAATAGAAAGTTCTAAAAATAGCATTCTAGGTCCCTTCCTATTTATAACAGTCCCTGGTCTATCTATAGGAAGTAAAATCAAATTTGGTCTTAACAACAATTTAAAATATTAACTGATTAATCTCCATGAGTTAATTAGTTGTAAAAATTTAACTTGAAGTCTTTGTGAGAACACGCAATTAGTTGTCTCACTGATTGAGGAATTTATCCTTTATTCTCTCCATTGATTGAGGAATTAAGTATGAGTTCTATAATGAGAGAATCAGTTGACTTAGTGCTAACTAGTCAAGTCCAGTTAGATTATTTTAACAAGTTGTCAAAATAATAAAATATAGTTTGTTAGTGCTTGCATGCATGTGACAACTATTATTTTAGATAACTGAGTATTTTCTCATGGATAACTGATGCATGGCAATTAAGACAGAGACCCAGTTAAGATTAGATGTGGGATAGTGTACTATCAGATGCTTGGATCTTCCCATGGAATATTCCTTGCATGCAGGAGGAACTAGTGTCCTCAAGGATTGCGTAGTTGGACCTAAGGTTGACAGCAGGTATGATCTAGGGCCAATTCACATATGTTTTTTAATTGGACACCAATCAAAATTGCGCAAGGAAATAGGAGATTGGAGGACTGGTGGCTTATATATTGAGGCCTAGTGAGTCTATGATCTTCATCTTTTGATTGCAGAGAGTACAAGATAGCTCTTGAGCTAATATTTTTTGTAACCAGAAGAGGATTTCCACTTGATTGATAATACAGTGTTGGGGGTTTTATGCTGGTGCTTTCCCCAGTGATACATCTTGTGTTATGTGTGATTATTTCTCTTGATCAATTATATGTGTTTATGCTTGATGTTGCTCATGAAATTGATTTTGCTTCCGCTTAATGTTTTCTAGAAGTAGATCAAGTATTATTACTTAGGAAATTGCATATATCAGTTTGATCTATAGGTGAAATTTCTACATGGTATCAGAGCACAATTAATCAAGCAAGGAATGATATACAAGAAAGAGAAACAAAGTCGAAGTTTATTATTCGGGATATAGATACCTAGTTCTCATCATAGTTCAGAATTCATCCAAATGGCCTTCACTGGGTTAAGGCTTGAGTATGCCCTTGATGTCAACTCAAACTACATAACTTGGAAGGATCGCATAGAGGCAATATTGGAAGATAATGGAATTAAGGACTTCATTGATCAAGATGTCCTTAAGCCTACTGATGCTACTTAGGTTGCAGACTGGAAGAAGAACGTGGCTAGAGCTAGGAGAATCATCCTAGAGGGAGTTCGAGATCACATAGTCTCGAGCCTCCATGGGAAGGAAACTCCGTTTGCAATGTGGAAAACATTGAAAGATTTATATCAGAATAGCAGTGATTAGAGGAAGTTGGCACTGAAGGACAAGCTTTGAAATATGAAGTGTGAAAGGGGCGACATGATCACTACATTCTTGAACAAGCTCACCAACTACAAAGATGAGCTTGCAAGCATAGGGGTCACTATCGCTAATGATGATATGGTGAGTCTAGCACTTTTTGGCCTTCCTAAGAGCTGGCATAGCTACCAAGACTCAGTGAATGGAAGGGAAAAACTGCCAGATTGGGAACTATTATGGTTGGATTTGATGCAGGAGGAGATCAGAAGGAACACCGAAGATGGATCTTCTTCATCAAAGCATGATGATGAAGAGAACTTGGATTTAGAATCTAAAGCTAAGAAAGGGAAAGGGAAGGCATCCCAATCCAAGTCTTCTCAAGGAGGGAAGAAGTTTGACAAGTCAAAGGTGAGATGCTTTCATTGTCATGAGTTGGGTCACTATGCTACTAGTTGCCCAAAGAGGAAGAAGTCCAAGAAAGGTTCCTCCAAGGAATCTGATGGTGATGCTCTAGCTTCACAATTTGAGATGGATTTCTCACTTATTGCATGCATGGTTTCATCCAGCATGGGATGTGTTTGGTACTTGGACAGTGAAGCTTCTTTCCACATGTTAGGTGACAAGACTATTTTCAACACTTTGGAGGAGAAGGATCTCCAGATACAGATCAATATGGGCGATGACGGAAAGTACCGTGTCTTAGGTGAAGGTACAGTTGTGTTTCAGAGGGAGAATGGTTCTCCCCTCTCTCTTTCTAATGTTATGTATGTACCAGGGCTAAAAAAGAATCTTGTGTCTATTTCTATGCTTGAGGATAAAGGCTATGATATAGTCTTTATTTTGGGAAAGGTTTTCCTAAGGCATATAGGCACTAGACAGACCAAACAGATAGGGATTTGAGTTAAGAATCTCTACAAGTAAGAGGTAGAAGACTATGCTGCTTTGAGTTCCAAAGTAGAGGTGATGCATGGCCAAGATATTGGCGAGTTATGGCATAGGAGACTGGGCCACTTGCATCATGGGGCCTTGAAGATCATGCAACAAATTTCTACCGGATTACCCAAGTGCAAGTTGGAGCAAGTGAGCACATGAAAAGGTTGGACTTTGGGTAAGTATGAAAAATCTTCCTTTCATGATCAGGATGGTAGAGCAGGAGAAATTCTGGAGTGAGTTGATTCATATGTGTGCATGCCCTTCTCTACAGCCTCCATCAGAAAGCAAAGGTATTATGTTATTTTTGTTGATGATTTTTCTCATAGATGTTGGATCTACTTCATGCAAAAAGGATCAAACATTCTTGAAGTTTTGTGAGTTCAAAGCTTTGGCAGAGAAAGAATCAGGGATGAAAGTAAAGGCCTTGTGAAGTGATAACGGTGGAGAGTATATTTCCTAGCAGTTTAAGGACTTTTGCACTTTAGAAGGAATTAAATGGGAACTCACAGCTCCTCATAACCCACAACAGAATGGGGTGGCCGAAAGGAATAACAGAACTATTATGGGCGCAGCTCGATCGATATTGCATGACCAAGGCTTACCACTTCATTTGTGGGCTGAGGCATGCAATACAACAGTATATCTTTAGAACAGAAGTCCTCATCGTATTTTGGGGATGAAGACACATATGGAGGCTTTTTCGGGGAAGAGACCAGATGTGAATCACTTCCGCATATTTGGATCACTAGTCTTCTATCATGTGACCAAAGATGCTCGGAAAAATCTAGACCCAACAACTGAGTTGGGAATACTTGTGGGGTACACAGATACACCTCACAACTATCGTGTGTTTTTGCCTGCCAATCAGAGGACCGTTGTGCGCAGGGATATAAAGTTTGATGAGTAGTGAGCCATGCGAGTATCTCTTGAGAGGGAGCTAAAGTTGCATGGTGATGATGAGGAACTATTAGTTCCTAAGGAGGAGGAGCCTCCTGATGATGTGGATCAGATACATGCAGATATTCCAGTAGTGGAGATCACCACTGCTGTTGAGTCTTCTAGAGTTGGGCAGAAACACTCACAGGAAGCTGATAAATTGATGTAGGATGCGGGAGAGAATGTGGGGCAGCCATCCTCTCAGCGCAGACAGAGGAGATCTCCCAATAGATACACTGGCTACATGGCCCTGGTTGGGGAGTGTGTGGCGACCGAGCCTTCTTCTTTTGAGGAGGCAGTGCATCAACCAATTTGGGTGGATGCGATGGTAGAGGAGTATGATTCTATCATGCCGAACAATGTATGGGATGTTGTTCCTAGACCAAGGGACAAGTCAGTGGTTACTAGGCAGCTGATGGTAGTATTGAGAAACACAAGGCAAGGTTTGTTGCTCGTGGTTTCTCACAGGTTGAGGGGATTGACTATGATGAGACCTTTGCTCCTGTTGCAAGGTACTCATCGATTAGATCGATTCTAGCACTATTAGCATAGATGGGTTGTCAGATCCATCAGATGGATGTGAAGACAACATTCCTCAATGGGGAGATTGAGGAAGAGGTATACATAGAGCAGCCAGAGGGATTTGAGACCTTCGATCATGAGTCACATGTGTGTTGGCTCAAGCAAGCATTGTATGGGCTGAAGCAAGCACCCCGTGCTTGGTATACCAGGATAGAAAACTATTTCACCGGGTTGGGCTTCACCAAGAGCGAAACGGATGTAAACGTTTACCACATCATTGTAGATGGTAAGCTACTGATTATTGTACTTTATGTCCATCATCTAATTTTGATAGGTGATGATCAGTTGATCAAGTCTTGAAAGGAGGATCTTGCAAGAGAGTTTGAGATGAATGACATGGGTCTCATGCACTACTTTCTAGGCATGGAGGTGTGGCATAGAGATGGGGAAGTATTTGTGTCTCAAGGCAAGTATGCCAATGAGATACTCAGGTGCTTCCACATGGAGATGTGCAAGCCCATGGAGATTCCTTTAGCAGGTAACTGGAGGAAGGAGGATGCTACTTCAGGTGAGGTAGTAGCTGCTACTGTTTATAGGTATCTTGTGGGTTCACTCATGTATTTGGTGAACACACGATTGGATTTGTGCTTTGCAGTGAACCAGCTGAGTCAAGCTATGGTTCAGCCAACCACGTTGTTTTGGAAGGTGGAAAAGCATGTGCTGAGATATCTCAGAGGCACTACATAGTATGGATTATGATACAGGCGGACAGAGGGAGTGAAGCTCCAAGGCTTCACAGATGCAGATTGGGCAGGTAGTCCATCAGACAGGAAGAGCACTTCTGGAGGAATCTTCAACCTTGGATCAACTGCGGTTTCTTGGTATAGCCGGAAACAGAGATCAGTTGCACTTAGCACAGCGGAGGCAGAGTACATGGTAGCTAGTCAGGTTGCATGTGAGGCCATCTGGATGCGAAAGATTCTAGTGGGATTGTTTGGTCAAATGATGGATCCTACAATGATATATTGTGATAATTAGAGTTGCATTAAACTCTTTGAGAATCTAGTGTTTCATGACAGGTCCAAGCATATAGATATCCACTATCATCATCTACGAGATTGTGTGGTTAAGAGGATCAGGATGTTGCAGTACATGTCGACCGAGGAACATGATGTAGACATTTTGACAAAGGCATTGTCAAAAGGCAAGTTTGAGTTCCATAGAGACAGGATCGGGGTTGCTGATAATCCCTTCCTGGTTGAGAGGGAGTGTTGAAAAGTGTGCAACAAGAAATCCTAAATTTAGAATGTGCTAAAAGTGGAACTCCTAAAAATAGCATGTCTAAAAATAGTTGTTTGGCCAGTGAGGTCACTGGCCACCTTGGGTGAGAGGTGAAACTGCTAAAAATAGAAAGTTCTAAAAATAGCATTTCTGGGTCCCTTCCTATTTATAACAGTCCTTGGTCTATCTATAGGAAGTAAAATCGAATTTGGTCTTAACATCAGTTTAAAATATTAACTGATTAATCTCCATGAGTTAATTAGTTGTAAATATTAAACTTGAAGTCTTTGTGAGAACATGCAATTAGTTGTCCCACCGATTGAGGAATTTATCCTTTATTTTCTCCATTGATTGAGGAATTAAGTATGAGTTCTATAATGAGAGAATCAATTGACTTAGTGCTAACTAGTCATGTCCAGTTAGATTATTTTAACAAGTTGTTAAAATAATAAAATATAGTTTGTTAATGCTTGCATGCATGTGACAACTATTATTTTAGGTAACTGAGTATTTTTTCATGGATAACTGATGCATGGCAGTTCAGACAGAGACCCAGTTGAGATCAGCTGAGGGACAGTGTACTATCAGATGCTTGGATCTTCCATGGAATATTCCTTGCATGTAGGAGGAACTAGTGTCCTCAAGGATTACATTGTTGGACCTCAGGTTGACAACAGGTATGATCTGGGGCCAATTCACATATGTTTTGTAATTGGAACCCAATCAAAATTGTGTAAGGAAATAGGGGATTGGAGGACTGGTGGCCAATATATTGAGGCCTAGTGAGTCTATGATCTTCATCTTTTGATTGAAGAGAGTACAAGATAGCTCTTGAGCTGATATTTTTTGTAACCAGAAGAGGATTTCCACTTGATTGATAATACAATGTTGGGGGTTTTATGCTGGTGCTTTCCCCAATGATACATCTTGTGTTATGTGTGATTATTTCTCATGATCAGTTATATGTATTTATGCTTGATGTTTCTCATGAAATCAATTTTGCTTCCGCTTAATGTTTTGTAGAAGTAGATAAAGTATTATGCCTTAGGAAATTGCATATATAATTTTGATCTATAGGTGAAATTTCTACACCCTTGCCTGCTGAAACCCCGTGGTGCACAAAGACACCAAACTCCCTTGCCTGCTGAAATCCTGCAGAGACCCCAACCAACACTGCTCTCCAAAAATGTGCAGAGAAGTCAGGAAGCCAACACTGCTCTCTAGAAATGCATAGAATAATCCAACTGCACTACACTGAGAAATTTCATACTGCAACAATATCCTTTCCCTCAAAACTACACAATGTTGCCTGAGATGCCCTGTTTGTCTTGCATGCAGAAAATGTGAGGGCAAGTCTCCCATGGCCTCATTCCAGCAGCAATAATTGTCTACTGAAATTACACAGATCTACCTCTCAGTGACTAAAGGAAAAGCTGACATGCTGAAATCACTTCCAAGGAGTTGAGGAGAAGGACCAAGGAACCAAGTAATGGAAAAGGTTAGGACTGCATGGAAACTTCATCAGATGCATGATCATTGTGAGGGTAAGTATGGTAAGTAAAGAACACCTTCCAAAGTACACCTCTTATTGGAATTTTCAGGATGGTTTGTCAATGGCATATCATCCTGTCCTCAGTAACATGCATGTGCACAAACATGAAAGGTCATTGTCTGTGTTTCTTCTACATGTTTTGCCTTTTTTTCACTTGTTCGACCAACTGTCGTCTTTGACATGCTGATTTCTATGTCATGCTTGCGACCTCATTCTAGTGATGTTGAAGGTTGTGTTTGAGTTGTGTTTGCTATGTAAAACATCTATCACATTCGCACATGATGTTGTAAGCACTGTTGCGCAAGTGTCGTCATGGCCATTTGAATGTCTATCTCAAGTGTCGCGCTTGTCGCTTGCACTTGTGAGTCAATCACACTGAGTGTATGTTGTCTTGATGGTTCGAGGTGTCTTGTCGTTGAGTCATGTTGGGTGTGTGTTCACACGGTCATGCATGCACAAGTTCACTCACTCAGACACTTAGTCATTTTGCTGAAACTCTGTCAACCAGACCTCCCTCCAACAACCAGACCTTTGATGAGATGTACTGTGAGATGTACTGTGCAGTCTCAACTCTCTGTAAACATCTATTATTGCCTATAATCACACAGAGCTTGAGGCTGCTTCCTAATAAGTCTACACTGCGCAATCCTGGAGTCGACCTGATTGATTGTCACCTAAAATAGCGCATAAGTTTCTCAACAATCCATCCCAATCTGCACTATCCGCAAGCAACACCATCAAGCCTCTAGCTGGCCAACCAAAGAGTTTGATTGGGAAGAGGCCACGGGACTCACTCCAAAAAATTGTGTAGAAGCTACCAAGTATGCTTACTTCCACTGGCTGAAGAAACTGCACAAACATGCCAGACATACTCCTGCTACCTGTCACTACATTGCCTCAAAATTTGTGTAGTTTTTCCAGCCAGTCACTCTGTCAGCCGACCTGCTACTCCTCCTGAAAACTACACAGTTTTCATGAGAAGTCCCCCAGCTGCACAACATCCTACTCAGCTTGGAAACTACATAAGGATGTCCGGTAGGCTAGCCTCCTAACTCTCACAGGTTTTTCCAATAGCCTCCTATAGCTCGTTGCCATCTCCCCGGAGAAATTGGACAGTTTTCATTGCAGTTCTTCCGATTATACCTGCACTATCTCCTTGAAAAAATTGCACAGATCTTCCCTCGAGCCGAGCCAGATCTCGTAGAAAGTCACTGTTGATCCTGACTACCCATCTCAGCCTCCCAGTGACTTCCTCGCAATTTTCATGGACAATTCCCAGAGCCCGCATCCCAAACTGAAATGTGCTTTATGCAATTTTAGAGCCTTGTCCTCTCTCTCAGTCACCTACATCCGAAGATGAAAAACAATGCATTATGGTATACTATGAGATTTCTAGATTTGATGTCGTATCTTCATGAGTGATTGCAGATATAGGTACATGGATGAGACATGTTGTGATGATGAACATGATGAACAAGGAGCACATGTAAGGAGACTAGTTCATGAACGGACGAACACATGGAGCATGCTAAAGTACAAGCGAAGGAGATACATGCACGTGAAACATCAAGCGAACACTAAAACCATCAAAGACTCTGCACACCTTGCCATGTAGAGGTGAAGCTATGATACACCAAAAACACATCCATCACTCAGCAACACTGTAGCTCGACATGTACACCAACAACAACATGAACATACCAGCTTTATCATGTTGAGTCATGTCATGAGTCATCTCGGCCACATCACTACTGTGGGTCACACTGTTGTAATCAATATAATGTAACATGGAAGTCCATGAGACCCACATGTAAATCTGAAAATTCATGTAAAGTTGAAGAGTCATGTAAGTCAAATAGTCATGAGGGAAGTCGAACAGTCACAAGGGCCAGGTTTAACCTTGGCTATAAATACCCCTCATTTGTACATGAAAAAGACTTTTCACCTTGGCTCCTCCCACATAGCCTTAAGAGCTTGTAATATTTTCTTTGAGGAGCGAGCAGTGGCTTCAACACCCCGCTATTGGGGTTAGTGATGTAATGGTGTACAAATGCGTCTTGGAACTTTCACTTAATTCATAAGCTTGTTAACATGCCAACACGTTTTCACATATGTATTATATTCGTTTATAAGACTATTCTTTGGAAGCTTGTAATGCATGTTGCTTTAAGCTGTATTGAGACAGTTGAACTATTTCAGTTGTTTTAGTACATATGCTATTGGAAATGTGTTGTATTAGTTGTTAACATTTTCTCACTTGTGTGGGCTATCCTGCAAGACACTCGACATATTCATTCTTTTAAACTTGTTATATGCTTGTCACACTCATGTGGACTATTTCACCAGGTGTTGTACGGGCTATATGTTCACCTTATGTTTGTGATTTCTGCATCCGTGTGGACTACTCTGGTGGAAGCTGTGCATGTCCTGTTGTGTTATGTGTCTCTAGCAGAGTTGGGGATATTCCCTTTCAACCTGAGACTCACTTCCACCCTCTCCCTATGCAGTGAAAGAACTTTGACACAAGCAACACTAAGCACTCATCAGGCATGCGAACCTCACTGTTCGAACACTAAGTAAAGCACTCTCATGTGCTAACAAGCAAGAGCTAAGGAAACCTTTTAAGATAATGGCAAACAGGTCATCATTACGGATGGGACTCTTACACCTTACAGTGTGAGGTCTAGTTGGGACTTCATACCGGTGAGATCCCTTGAATGTTGGTGGGTCCAACACCATCAACACATTTGTGAATATAAGTATGAGACTGTGGTACACTATGAACAAAGGTTTGCATATGTGCTAGAAGGAAATGTCTATGGTGATATATTGAGATCAGAAGTACGCATCTATGATTACAAGGCCAATACTGTGGTATACTGTGAATAGAGGTTTGCATATGTGTTACAAGGACGAGATTGAGGTGATATATTAAGATCATAGGTCTGAATTTGTATAGAAGGCCGACACTGAAAGATAAGAAACTGTGGTATCATGTGAATAACATTATGTGATAGAAGGTCAAGATAAAGAGATCCAAATCTATAGTAAGCGAAAGATATCTTTATTTAAGGTCTGTGGTAATGTGTAATAAAAGAAGAGATCTAAACTTGTGGTGAATGGTAGAGATCTAAATTAATAGAGATTTGTAGCATATTGTGTGACAAAGATCCAAAATTATACAAAGGTTTGTGGTTGACAGTTGTAACAAAGGGTTGACTTAGTTTGACCATAATTTGACTTTGATATCTCTTGTTGGATTTATTATCTAAGGAAAAAAGTTGTTGGGTTTTCCCCTCGTGGGTTTTTCCCTAGCCACTGGACCAATTTTGGTGTCTCTTATCTATTGTGAACTGTGATCTTTGCTTTCTTGTCTTTTCTATTACTTGAGTTTATGAAGTGTAATTATTTGATGAAGAAGAAAGATTAAAAGAAGCTCTAATAATTAAAAAATAATTATCATTAATTCATAAATAGTACTTGTACACATTGTACTTAGTTTCTCAACATGGGATCAAAGCTTTGGTGAAAAAAGAAGGTGAAGATCACACCTTGTTGATACTCTCTCTCTCTCTCAAAGAAGAAATGTCTTATATCTATGTCCAATATTTATGAGCAATTGCTTCCCTCTTGTAAAGAAGGAAACAAACTTGATGGAGCCTCTAACTTCAAAGCATGGAAAAAGAGAATTGACCTTGTCCTAGAAGAACATGAAATGTTGCAATATGTCCAAGGCAAAGTTCCTAAACCACATGATAATGCTGATGACAATGTGAAAGAAAGGTTTAAAAAGTGTGAAGTCAAGGCTCAATGAATCTTATTTTAATCTATTAAGGATCATTTGATTCCTTTTGTTTCAAAATTAGCTTCATCAAAGGAAGTGTATGATACTCTTGTGAAATTGTTCTCAATCAACAATATTGGTCAAATGATGTGTTTGAGAAATCAACTTCCTGATGAAAAATGTCAATAAATGAACTAGTTTCCTCTTACTTCATGAGAATTGCTCACATTAGAGATCAACTAAAAATTATGGGTGAAGTCATTTCTAAATCTGAATTAATCACTACTTCTCTCAATGGCCTACCAAATTTATGGGATTCATTTGCAGTTGGCATTTGTTCTAGAACATATACTCCAAGCTTTTAAGAATTATGGACCAATTTCACCCAAGAGGAATATAGAATTATTGCTAAAGGAAAAATTCAAAGACATGATGAAGCATAATCTCAAGCTTTTGCTGCAAAATCTAGAAATAATAATGGTAAGAATTTTGGTTTTCAAAATAATAATGCAAGTAGAATATCTGATCCCAAAGGAAAGAAAGACTTTTGAAATTCTAATGCTATGGATGTCACAAATTTGGACATTATTAAAATAATTGTCTTGAAGCATAAAATGATAAGAAGAGAAAGGAAAATGATGATGATGAGCATCCTCATGAGAGGAATAAATTCGAGAATGATTCTTCAAAGGCTTTTGTATTTGATGTGAAAGAATTATATTACTAGGATTACTGCAAGTAGTCTAGGAGAAAGAGGGAGCTGAAGGGTCCCTCACATTAAATTAGAAGTTATTTAGAACCATTCTCAAAACTATTTTATAGTCCCTATAATATTGGAATTATTGATAACAAATCTCTAAGATTTATGGATAAAACCCTAGAATATAGACCTAGTTCAATCTTTCCGCTGAAGAAAAGAAAACCTAGCCTTTGCAAGAAAAAGACAACATCACGATGATGACATGGATAATCTAGTAAAGCTGTTGATGAATGCAAGATCAAGATCAAGAGGGAGGTAACATATTCTAAAAACAAGATAAAGTATTTTATCTCTCTTGTTTGATGATTGCTTTTATTGCTATTCTACTAATAGATAGTCTCTTGTTTATATTTTTGTGCTTAGTCATATTTGTTCTCCCTGTTATCTCAAAATCAGACCCTGGAAGGCTGCTGACCAGGAAGACCTTAAGTAACTATTTCAAACCTACTTTAGGCTGAGGCTTAGCCTCCTCAACCTGAGAGGGCTCTCTCAAAACGATTAATGATTTTGATTATAGTTAAGATGGCTAACTCTTGTGAAACAACTTTAAAAATATGAATGGTGGAAACACATTTAGCAACTATCCATTGGGCTTATGGAGTCAACAACATCTCAATATAACAATGAATTCAACCTTACATAGAATTCAGGGCATTCAACATTTAAAATATTCAGAACATAACAACTCAGATAGGACCACACAGTCTATGAATGCATACAGGAAGTTAGAGCACCTCAAGTGAATTCTAAGTGATTACACATTCATACCACTGCAAGAATTAGGAAAAGGACAACATCACACATTCTGAACAAAAAATCCCTCATGAATCCTGAGAAGCAAAGCCAAACATGTATTATCAAAACAGAGTATTACATAAGCCAAATATCAACGTTTTTCATAAAATTTCCAACCCTTTTTACATTACTTCTCCAACTATCTATAGAGTTCTTCTTCTGTCTAATTGAGATTTCTCCTCAAGCATGAGGGAAACTCGAGATCTACTTCTAATGACACCTAATCCACTTCTAACTGCTTATTTAATATAACAAACTTTAACTAGACTTTTCAGAGTTCTAAATCTAGTAGGATTCTAACACCATGCCACGCTAATAATAGCGTTGGTTACAATGATTCCCGTTCCTTGACATCTTGTTCCCTGTTAGTTTGGCTGTGATGGAAGTTTAAAACTCCACGCTTGTTTTTTATGCCACATCTTTCCCATTGTGCTGAAATATAGGAATCAACCCCTGCTCCTCGGTCTTTATGGTTTTCGAATCCATAGAAGCAGGTCTTTCATCTTTGCTTTCCAAAACGTGACAGATGGCCATGTCCATTGATGTGCTGTCCACTGCTTTTTAAAACAAAAACGCATTCAGGCTGTTTTAACATATCTGAACCATGCTTAAAATGCTCACTTTATGACAAAATTCAAATTTGGATCCAAACCCATATTTCTCTATCTGTCTTAATCTGATTGATTGCTGCAGCTTCGGATGTTTCCTTGCATATATTTGTTCTTCAAAATTTTCCCGCTTCTGTTTCAAAATTGGTTGATTTGTATTGGAACCTTTAGCTTCAGCAGTTTCGTAGCGTGCTACGAAACTGCTGAGTTGTTTAAAAAACATAGTTCTCAACCCAAAATTTTATTAATTGAACACTTTGTT
>APFE031159170.1:3249-29684 GCA_000404065.3 Pinus taeda | reverse complement strand
TTTTTTTTTTTTTAATCTTAATTAATTAGATTAATAGATAAAATAGCCCCCAAGACCGAGACCTAGATGTGTTCATAGGCTTTAATCCTTAATAATTAAACAATGTGGCATATTGATTAAATATATATTAGAGCTTTTGGGCATTGAGACTTTGACATCAGAAGAATCCTTTTGGAAATATTCGATACCCAAAGTCCGATGCATCATATTAATGTGGAAATTTTAAATAAACATATATTATAAAGTGGTTAGGCCATAAAACATATGATAATCAACTCTTGGAGTAAAGGACCCACATTCCATGTAATTGTTTCCGCTCCCGCACATCAGAGCTTTCCTTTCAAGACACATCTCCAAAACTTCGATATGATTCTCTACCGATACTTCGATATCCATGCCGCTTCGACCTTTGAGATGGTTCCTTGCTGATATTTCGATATGAAAATCTTCCGATATGCCAATCCACCAATATGCCCATACACCTTGCCTCTCTGACTTTCGATAATCATATCCCTCTAATCTCTAATATTCCGATGGTCATGATTGTCGATACTCCGATATCCTCATATCTACGATCTTCGATATTCCCAATCCTCCAAATCTCTGATAAACCCCTCCTATCCATATCAAAACTTCCATATCGAAAGTTCCTATCAGTTGTCACTCTTTTCAACCCCTGAGATCAAAGCTCCGATACAAGATCTCTGATATAATGGACCTGATAAAACTATTAAAGGGAGTTGAATGTGATATCAGATCCACTCCATATCAGAGCCACCCAATATCACAACTATTTCATTTTGTCTCATTTTAAAAGTTTCGACGAGCTTAGCTCCCATACCACTCAACTCTTGCCACGTATAAGTAAAAACCACTTAACTAATTTAAAAAGGTCCCTTGGCATAGGTATATTTTAACAATTTTTTATAGTTTAATCTATGTTTTTTCTATTTTAATAAAAAACCAACTATTTACCATTGAATTTGTTTTTTGTTTGACAGGGAGGCTTCCAGGGCCAAAGAAGAAATTAATCCAGTTAAAGAAACTCCTCCAGGTGGCACAAAGCGAACTTAAAATGAAAAGAGGTTGTTGAATCAGTTGAATAAAGATTACATTGCCTATGAATTCTTCCTATCGATTCGAAACACGTGGGTTCATTCTTATATACGCAAACCAAATTGGGCAATTCATTCTACTGTGTTCATCTATGTTTTGCTAGAGTTCCAATTAAAGTAATCTTTGTTGTAATTAACTCTATTGCTGAGAGATTTGGGGAAATTGTTATTATTTCTAAATCATGTATAAATACTCATAAGGAGATCCATGAGATGAAGGGAGGAGGTCGCGATCCACTCAAGGGGGATTCTCTATAGTTGTTCAATTTGTGCAATATCACTATTGTTATGTACAGAAAGACCAATTATAGAGAAAACAAAGGGTTTCTGGCTTTGTTCTCATTGCTTAGCACTATTGCAAGCAATGGGATTATGGGTCTGAGCTACTCCAGGACTGCATATTTTTTAATAAGCTTTGGCAATATTTAATAAATTTCCATTCTTGTGTACTATTACCAGAATGATGAACTTTCATATTTTTGTCAAACTTTTATAATTGGTTTTTATCTACATCCTAAGTAGTATATTTCTTTGATCTCGAACACCACTGTTGAGTCATATTGTGATATGATGTTGAAGTCTCATAGGAGCTATCTCCAAGAGGGAGAATTAGATCAAAATAATACTTAATTCATTGAATTATACTTGTGGTGAATGATAACTATTTATTATTCATTTACATGTGTATTTTTCTTTTGTGTATTAATTGAAATGAACTATTTATTTTGATTAATACAAATTTTATAATGAATTATGTATAATATGAATTCAGGCATGTAGGTGGACTTACCTTAATAACTATTTATTAAAGTAGATTCATTTACATAGTTGTTTTAACCTTTTATGAGTTTACAAACTATTTTGGAATTCATAATCGAATATTAATTCTATATTCATTCATAAACCAATCCTTCCCCCTGTTTTATTTAATTTTCTATCAGAATTGGAGAGGGATATACCATTCTAGTTCGAGATAGGTTTTTCATGTGTTATATTAGTTCTGCATTTACATCTTAGTTTGCATCAAGTCCTCTCTTATAGATGCAAATAAGTCATTTAATTGTGGTTTAATTAGCCTTTTTAAATCGATCAAACCTTTGTGTTGATTTACTTCTTTAACCCACATCTTAAAGATCTATGCAAATGAAACGTAACATGATGTAATATAGGTGTTAATAGATTATTTAATAGTTTAGCTTATATTAGTTTTATATTAGATTATATTTATGTTTAATGGTAACTCAAGCCTAACTAGTCGGAACCACCAGATTCAACAGATAAGGAGCTGCTTTAAGTTTCCGACCTAGTGGTCTCGCTTGATGTTGATGGAGGACATTTTTGCTGATCAACAGATTGATAGTTTGTTCAAACATTTTATTTGGGATAAATATTCACACTATGTTGACTCATACTATAAGTTGTATTCAAGGTTTTTAAAAAAAACTTATAAATGAATTAAATTATGAGCTGATTTTACATTATAAAGTTTTCATTAGACGGGCATTGATAAATTAATTTATGTGATTGCCAATTAATTTATTAGATGTGAATCGATATATTAATTTATATGATTGTGAATTAAACACAATTTCGAACTGCTTTCTACATTGTATGCCATGCCATGGAATGATGAATGCTTATTTTTGGTAACAAAAAATTATTTGTAGTGTGACCAATCAAAACTTATAATTTTATTATTTCTATTCCATTAATGTTGATAAATTTAAAACAAATTCCCAACAATTTTAGTGAAATAGGTACAGAAGAACCTAGCTTAAAGGATTACGCACTCAAAATTTCAGCTTACTACAATGATGACACAATTAGACCAAAAAATGTTTAAGTGGATGACTAGGTGAATTTTAAAAGGGAGTACCAATCAATAAGCCTTTATTGAGGAATTGTATATTCCATAGAATGATAGTTTTGTATTACAATGTATGGTCCAAGAGGATCCTTACTCATAATTGATCTAAAACCAAAAATTCCTTGTCGTATAACTCTAGAAGGATTTCTGTATGCCCATGGAACTAAAAGCATTGAAATACAAGTTGCAGAGAGAATTCCAAGCATGCCACAATGTACCTAAATTAGGAGTCCCATGAGGGATGTGAAGAGGAAGGTGATTAAATCATTCATAAGTGTAGGAAAGTGAGTGGGAACATGCCATTTCTTGCGATAAAAAAGGGGATCCAAAAATTGAAAGTGTTGAAGAAATTCAAGGAGTGAACACTTTTGTACACAAATCTGCTATGCATATGACTGTTTACTTGCTAGAACATGATGACATCCATTTATGTGGTTAGCTAAATAGGAGGAAGCATTTTCCTAGGTATGAATACATGTATAGGTTAGTTTCCTTGCGTCCACATCTGAAGGGTGTCTAGGTTCAAAAACACTCCGTAAATAATAAAATGTATTAGATTTCGATTATGGGATTCAATCGCCAAAAAAGATCCCTTTCATTGGATGAATAAGACAAGTATGAATTCACTAATTGTAGGAAAAAGTCATCGCTTTCTTCCTAGAGAACATTAGAGATAGTTTTTGCAGGTTGAGGCTATTATTTTGATGTAAATAGGTGAAATCATGTACTTTGCATCCTTTTAAATTTTGAGAAATATAGGGCATAACAATTAGGTGATTTCTCTTCTAATGATAACTGCTTGTGACTTATTTTTACTTCTTTATATGAGGATCTTCTCTTTACTTAGATTATTATAGTGTTCTTCTTCATTAAATAACTACCAATGCATAAACAATAAAGAGACAAAAGACACAAAATGTATGCTATAATCTAGGGCTAAAACTCTCCAACTTGAGAGGAAAACTAAAAGGAATTCTTCTTCTTGTAGAGACTTCAATTGATGAATACCAAGACCACGAACAAGACCCTTGACCTATGAACCTCTCCAAGACCAAATCACAAGGTCTTAGTTTAACCTCTTCTTCCTTGAGTCAACGATGGTTAAAATTCTTGCTTCTTCCTCCTTCTCAGTTATCTTTCAAATCTCTACTTCTTGGATGAGACTTGCAACCCTCAGCCTCTTCATAAACCCTAGTTGTAGCACATGTGATGGATGTTAACCAATTTTCACACCTTTTTACCACTTCACTTGGATGGAGAGAATTCCTTCTATACTTCGGCTTGACAAATTCTATGTCTTATACTTTGATTCAACTTCTAGGGTGACCTTACTATCCCTGACCCTTCTCTGTAGTAGGCAGTACTCTATTCTCACACGTGTGGAGGTGATATCCCAAAAACAAATCAGGAAAATGGCTCGGTTTCCTTTCTCTTTCCTTCGCATAGTGATGAGGATTCTCTCTTGTGTTCTTCGCACTTATTCTTGGTTCAGATTGCTTGACCTAATTCTTGTCTCCAAATGGAGGCTGAGTTACCTATATATAGTGGTTAGTGCATCCATAATAAGCTGACTTGAACTGGTGCCTAGGCCGACATGTCTTACTAGAAACATCTTTAGGCCGACTTCAAGGAGGTGCTTGAGCTTGTTCTTGGAGGGTCTTTTAATGACTCATATACATATGTAACATGCCCAATAAGGGTCTTTCATACATGATGTTAACTCAATTGAATTTTATGACATGAGGACTAATCCTAAAGGTTCACAATGGGAGACTTAACTAAAAAAAATTCCTTGTGCATGAAACCCATGACTCAAGCATTACAAAAATAATTTTATTTTTATTCTTTACATCAATTACATAAAATTATGATTACACATGTCATTATGAAGACCGAACCTAGTTACACTTTTCAACACTAAAATGAATAAGTTCACTAATTGAAGTGAACATGGGGATGTAGTCCATGAGGGTGAATTCCATTATCAATTTATTGAATATTACCTATGTCATTTCAGTTTTTGTTTTAAATTTTAGTCTTAAATGCCAATTTTTAATGAATTAAATGAATTTTACTTGCAACTGTGGGAAATTGAGAAGCTTGTTAAAATACATTTAATTAGTAAAATGAAACATTTATAAGTTTGGTATCAATGTAGTTGGTTAGGGATAAACTCATGCTAATTTGGATTTTCATAGACATTGGTGTTGAATGCTAATTAGGTATAAGTTCAAGTAAGTTATAAGTTCAATTAGGGATAATTTTCACCTTGAATATTACATTCTTGAGATTGGTTTGAGATGTGCATTCCAAAGGAAAGCAATGGAATCTCCAAGGGATGAAAACTCATTCGAATCTGAAGTGATGTTTTGACACACTGTTTTGGATCTAAAAGACATTGTGGAATAATTATATAACAAGGGAAAGAAGAAAAAAGAAGGATCAAGTTAAACTAAAGGGAAAGGAAATGGTGTGACCATCCTTAAACTCCTCCATCTCTATCCTCACCTTCAAATTCAAGTTCCTCTTCAATTTCATAGAAAAGACTACTAAATAAAGATGATTCCAATTTGTCTACGTCTTGGTTGGAATTACATGTGAAATTTGATTTGTCAACATGTGATAGAGAGATTAATGCATAGAAATTGGTTCAATGGATCAAACACAATTTTAACTAGCTACTCTCCAACTAGGAGGCACAATATTGATATGGTGGGAGAGTAAGGGACAAGAAGATCTTCTTAAGCAAGGGGTAAAATGATATATTCTTGGTGTGAATTCATAGTTGTATTAAGTAAGAAATTTCGTCCTTTAGTGTATATGCAATAAGAAATAATGGATTTGCAAAATTTAAGGAATAACAGAGGGTATGGTATGCAATAATACACTTGAGTTTACAAAGATAACATTGCCATTAGGCATTCCTCTTTATATGGAAAAAAATATTTGGAAGTATATTGATTAGTCACATAATTATTATAGAAATAATATTGTCATGTTTAGTCCAAGTAATATTGATGAAGCTTATGTTCAATCCAATCAGATTGAGTCAAGGGGAATGAATGTGATCAATTTTTTTTTTTTTTCCAAATAAACTAGTTTATCTAGTTGAAGGCAAGCATAAAGGAAAAGTAAAATGGATAGAACAACCACAATGAATAAAGAAGATGAGAAGCCTTCATGTTCACATTACAAAAGGGAAGGACATGTCGAGGCCAAGTGTTGGAAACTTGATCTAGAACTAAGGCCAAGGAGGTTTTGAAATAAGAAGGGAAATGCGAATACCACTAGTATAGTCTAATAAGATCTTGGATTAGATTCAGGTGACAAAATCGATCTCATGGCCACAAGAATACAAGGTACATATCCTTTTTCTAATTCTAGTACTAAGATTCATTCTTGAAAATATAAGACTATGTATGATGAAATGAAAAAAAGTGAGCTATTTCATATAGTTATCTCAAAACACAATAATATTGATACACTCTTTGATAGTGGTTTGTAAGCTAATCTTATTTATGAAGAAATTGTTAAGACATTGTGACTTAAATCTAAGGCTCATCCAAACTATATCCCTTAGGACGGTCATGTGAAGATGCTAATTCGTAGGTATCTAAACATTGTAAGCTTAGGATTGCAATCACCTATAAATTCATAGGCGACTTAGAGTTAGAAGTCATACCGCTTGAAATTTGTGGATTTTTTTGGGGAAATTCCTTATTCGTATGATAGGAAAGCTATCTTCTATAGGGAAAAGAACAAGTATCATCTTATAGAGGAAGGGATCAAGTATATTTTAAGAGTTGATCATGTGAAGATTAACTTGTCTCTTGTTAGTACAAGATAAATTAAAGGCTTAGAAAAAACAAGAAAGAATTTTGTACTCATGATTGTAAAAGGTAAGGATAATGATAAAATCTAAATATTTCAAAGTTTGTGATCCGAAATATGAAGATGAATTAGTTAAGATTATTTCTAACTATGATAAAGTGTTTTAGGGACCACAATGATCACCTCCAAGTAGAGAGATACAACTTGAGATTTAGATGCAACAACATGCACCTCTTCCTAACATTGACATGTATAAGTTATATTTTCTTGAGAATAAAAGATAAAAATCAAGTTTAAGAATTGCTTCAGAAGGGAGTCTTCTGACCAAGTACTTCTGGATGCGGATTACCCATTGTGTTGGTATGAAAGAAATATGGTACGTGTAGAATTTATGATAATTTTCATGCATTAGACAAAATTATGGTGAAGAACCATTACTCTCTTCCTCATATTGATGTTTTGTTGGGTAAATTGAAAAATGCAACTTATTTAACTAAGTTAGACTTAAGAAGTGGTTATCACCAAATTAATATTTTTGAAGATAATATTTTGAAAACCGCTTTTAAAACAAAACAAGGTTTATTTGAATGGTTGGCTATTCCCTTTGGGATTTGTAATGCTATTGCTACTTTGCTTAGAGCCATGAATAATTTATTTAGGCCATTCAGAAATTATTTTGTAATAGTATACTTAAATCATATATTGATATTTAGTAAAAATTATGAATATCATTAAACCATGTTAAAAAAGTCTTAGATGTTTTGAAAAATGAGACATTGTGCCTAAAGTGTTATGGGAAATTATCCCCCAAGGTCATGGTTGAAAACCTTAACAGAGAAAAAACAAGAAACTCAAGACACCAACCCAGAAAAACATGCAATGAAAGCAAATTCTAATCTACTAGTTAGGGTGTTTATTTGTGATTTTGAATGTTGAAGTAGATCCCTTTCCCTTCTTCCTCCTTGTTGGTCTTTAAATTTAGACCTCTAAACAACACAAGTGGAAAACACCTAGACAATGAATAATAAAGGCATAGAAGTAACTAATAGATAAATTAAATCAAATCTTAAAGCATAAAAATGAAATTCATCATATAGACAATAAGATTGGAATGATAATGAGTTTCTTTATTAATTTGCAACAATGAATGCAACCATCCATACCTTCTCCTTGCAAAATGCACTATAGAAAATTGTCCTCTGGATCCCTCCTACCTAGACCATTGAAGGTCTCCTCCTTGTTCTTATGCTCGGAAGTGACAAAGGATTGGTCACAATATAGGGGAGAGATAATGAAGATAAGAAACTAGGGTTTTCTCTTGCTTAAAATCATGTAAGGAGACATACTTGGATCAAAATAAATCCATTGGAGTTTGGATGCTTATGGAAAGAAATGGATTTTCACATACCCATGGCATCCTTTTATACCATCAAAAGTTTCTTGGGTAGTTAAGACATAGTCTACTAAAGATGGCTTTTAGTCTTACCCATAAACCCCACCCAAAAATGTGTGAAAATGCACACATTGATATTTTTTGGTGCATTTTGTAGGCATGGTTGAGTTACTTTAAGGAGATTTGCGTATACACATGACCTGTTTTGACATATGCAGGATGCTAGATCAAAAATTGCTTATGGAATAGAGCATATCAAAGCAAAGTATGATGAAATATGTTATAACATATACCTCATAATGCTTGAGGTGAAAAGGGTGGATGATAGTTGATAGTTGATATGAAAGACAACCATCTCCCAAGGTGGGACCTATGTTCATATGATGGAAAACACGACCACCAAATAAAGTACGTTGTAGATCCACATACATGTATATAAGAAGTGACAATCATGGCCATGAAAAAACATATAGTGGAGCCATATCAAATATATCATAATTGTGAATAATACACAACAAATCTATGTATCCATATATAAAATTAGAAGAAATATGTAACCTATTGAAGTGAGAAACTAATCCTCCAAAAAAGTATTGAATTAGTGTATAAAGGAGTGTTCATGTCCAATAACTTGGGTGTCAACATACATTAGAGGAAATATCAACCTAAAAGTGGCATCCTAAGGAAAAATAATGAAATAATAGTAAATCTAATAAAATAAGAGTTATGCATTTTGGAGGGAAAAGAAAAAAATATTTTTTAAAATTGTATCTTTGGGTTATCTCCTTATATGTTTACTCAAATTTCAAGTGTAAACACCATTTTTTAATACATCGTCGGTGTTTATAAATGTTCATCTTCTAAAAAATATGCATAATGGGTACTCATTGGATGTGGAATTTAATTCAACATCCAAAATGTGCCTACACTTGAAATTTGAGTAAACCTATAAGAAGATAACCCAAAAATACAATTAAAAAAAATAGTTTTTCCTCTTTTCCCTCCAAAAATATTTACACGTAATTCTTTTTAAATTTAAAGGATTTTGATTGGTTTACATATTATGACATGAAAACTACATGAAAATTTCATGGGCATTTTTAGGCTAAAATTTCCTCTAATGTAAGATACCACTGAACTGAGAAGTGACATATCAAGGTAGATGCCATTGTTAGGAACTTAAGAGGCTGGAAAGTGAACAAGGATGTTGACACAACTCGAGGTCTTAAAAAGTGGCAACTGAGGTACATTTCAACATAATGAGAATATATGATCTAAAATCAATCATGTCATTTGATTTGCAGTCATTGACGTATATTGTTAACAAATACGAGACTATCCATCGATAATGATAATTGGATTCAAGGTAACTAGCACAATATAATAAGTGTGAATAGAGGTGTTGAATTCAAACACTTTAAATAATTTCAAGCAAGGGAAATTAATGTATTCCCACAATTGTCAATAGTTAGGGAAATTCCCACTGATGACTGCAAACCCCAAAATACTAAAAAGGTGTCTATACCTTATTCTAGAGTAATGAGTTGGAGTCGATGGGAAAATATACAATAAAATAACGTCATTAGGGTATCCCCCATCAACCAACGCGAGTGTAATTAGAAGGCCAATAATTTGGAAAAAATCAGACGAAATAATGCACAAACCATTGATGAGTATGACTCTTGCATGTACCAAATGGATAACACACAAAAGATACCCTCTAAATAATAACTAATGATGAGAGCTACTGACATAGGTGAGGAATCCACAAATATGACTAGATGGAAACTAATGTATTGCATGAATATCAATGTGTGATAATGTGAGTTAATGTCGAACACAAGAGAGACTACTTAGTCAAAGACCAATGATGAAAATTAATGCTAAGCACAAGGTCACCTATCAATGATGGAAATGGGGATAGGTGTTAGAAAATGTAAAGTGGAAACTTATTAAAATTATTTTCATTGACCTTAATACTTGATTGTGAATATTATTTATCTTGTTTATGTTCCTTTAGTTATATCTTTTTCATCAAACAATACCAAGAAGCAATAACAACAAAAGAGGATGTAGATGTAGGCTCTCAGCCAGGAAAAAACCCTCCAAGGGGAAATCTAGAAACTCATATCTTCTTAGAATATGCTTCAAATTAGATACAAATACCAAACCCCTAGATTAAGTTCTTCTCCAATATGAAGTCAACCCTTCCTCAAGTCCTTCTTGTATCTGCACCTAATTGCTACACACTACAACTTCGACCTACCAGCGACAAACTCAAACTGCAACTTTGGCCTTGTAGCTCCTGAACAAACCCTAAAACAACCTCTTTCTGGGAATTTCCAAGAGCAAGACAACTCTTACTAAGGTTAGAGAGGTATAGATAGAGTTTCCTTCCTCCCATCTACAAGTTTATACACTTCATCCTACTGCAACTTGACCTCGCAACTTCAGCCTCTTCTTGCAACCCAGAAACCCTAGAACTTCTCACAAGTGAGAGAGAAAGAGACCAAAAACCAAGAAATTTCATCCTTCTTCCTTCTTCTTGACCTTCACTCTCCTTCTTGCAGCGACCTAACTATATGTCGAACAATTTCTTGTAGATCAAACCTGAGAGTAAGTGTGTCCCTAATAGAAGTCGAACTACTCTTTATATAGCCTTCTCAAGGGGTCAAATTCCTTCCTTTAGGCCAAATTGCGGATCCAAGGCCAAATTGTACTCATGGAGATTCTAGGAATTTCTAGACTAATTTTTTTTTTTTTTTTTTACAATTACAAATTTCCTGGAAGGGTCTTATAAATGTGATGTTGACTCCTTTGACTCATGACAATAATCCTAAGACCTAAAAAACCCTAGAATCATGAATAACATGATTTTACCTAAAATACCATCACTAATGAGCATGAAACCCATTCTTTAATAATAATAATTTTAATTTCTTTTTCTTATTTGTTACATAAGATACATATTGAAATGAGTACAACAATTATGAAGACCAAAACTAGTTATAATTCTCTACACCCCCTCTTACCTATGGAGGTATTCATAATTGTAAAACCAATACAAAATCATATATTAGACTGAATATTTCTTAAGAAGATTCAAATTGATAAGCCATACTATAAGAATCATCATTATAACCAACACTTTCCCTGAGGCCTAACTGGACTAGCTCTTATTTTATTCAAGATCATTATGCTGGGAGGCCTTATGTGTGATACCACACTACCTCTCTAAGGTACATACCCCATCCAAATCTCCATAAAGTATGTCCTTTTAGGACTAATCTTATGTTATATCTCCATACATGAGTCCTCACAGAATATTTGTCTTCTTCAACTACTCTTCTCTTTGATTCTTGTCCCATACTCAAAGAGTGTCAGTCATTTCCTTTTCATGGATCTTATGTCCTTAAGGAAGCCATAATGCTGATCCAATCCTCCATCATTCTCCCTTCATCATTCGAAGAGGATAATGCACATGTGATGTTCATCATCACTCCTCTCAACCAAAGAGTACACCCATCTTCTCCCTTAATCTTGAGAATATAAATTTGTTGCTTATTCACAAAGACTCATTTTTCTCCCTCTCAAACTAGAGGAGATTCCTTCCTTCCAATAATGGAATCTAGCATCAAAAGCCTCACTTGCTTGTCTTCATGAGAGTATCAAATACTTGATATTTATAGCAACATGGGTCTTGTTGTAGCTACTACAACACCACCCAAATTTTTGGGAATATTCAAAATTTTGGGTACCCCACCACTCACCCCCAAAGCATGATCACACATATGCATAAGGGTTTATGATAATGTGTCAAGACAATAACCCTTCTTTGTATTGGTCCTCCTCCCCTCAAGTGCATTAAGATTCCTCAATTTTCCATCTTACTCCATGCCCTTGAATTTATAGTTGCACCATTGCTTTTGCATCACATAAATTACTTGCAACTCATTAGTCCGGTACGGTGCCTAAATGTTGTGTTGATTTTAGGTTTCGAGCACCTCTTTTTTTACTCGTATAATTTAGTTGCAATTTTTTACTATCACATCTAGATGAAATTATTTTCATCGTTTTAATTATTTATCCCTTTTTCTTTGCATGGATTTAAATGGAGCATAAGAGATATCATATGGGCACCACAAGTTCTAAACTCTGACAGGAGTGTCCTTGTTGAGTTTTTTCACCATGGAATACAGAATCAAGGGATTTCCAACCATTAAGGTATTTACTCCTGGAAATCCCCCATTAGATTATCAAGGAGCAAACGATTCAAAACCAACAACCGAATTTGAAATTCAATAGTTAAAAATTGTTGTTAAAGACTGACTAAATGGGAAGACTAGATCAAATAAGAAAAGTTCATCCAACTCATAAATAGAGCTCACTTCAAGCGACTTTGATGACATTGTCCTCAAAAGTAAAGAACAATGGCTTGTTGAATGTTATGCTCGTGTATTATGGAACAATTTTTGCAATGAGAAAGGTAAACAATGCCATGGTTAATGAAACACATACTTTGAAAGTTGAAATTATAAGACATCGCATGGGGAAAACTAACCAACATTCATGTGAAGTGAATTGTTCTTTTAATATATATTTGGGTGGATACTAAGGAAATGTTAGGGAGATTCATAATGGGCAACTGATCTAAAAGTGTTGTTGCATATATCTCATGTTAAAAAGGGTCGATGTCAAGAGAATGCATGGATAGTGCCAACAAAACATTACATGGAACGAGTGGGCTAATGTTTCAATGATACAACGTTGAATGTGTCTCTCAGATGGTGACTGGACCCTAAGATCAAGAGGCTTGTCAAAATGTGGTATACTGAGACTATCACACTCCTTAGTGATTCATCCTCAACACACTTTTAATTAAAGAACTTAAAGGGAGTGGCATGGAATACATACCAAATGACACTTTTAGTAAATTAGAATCATGCCACGTGCTCGAGTGCTGGAACACACACATTTATTTATGGTTATCGATAAACCATGCATAAAGTATCACCACCAAGCCTAACGAGTCATGAATGACAGGTTGTGGGAGTATACACATAATATGCCATACGGTGGGTACAATGCAAGCGTTTATGAAAGGTGCAATGATACTACATACATTTAGGTGTCAAAAGAGTGCATTGGGTGCATACCACATCATAATGCCCATCTCAAAGAATAATGGAATATGGAGTGAGTTGGTAGTCATTCCATGAAGAAAAATAAGCAATGGAGGAACACATGATGCATTGGAAAATTAGGGCAAGTCACACTCTGCTAACCAAATAAAGTAATGTGACCTATTGGGTGAGCGAGAACTGTGATCTCTCAACAGATTTGTGACTAGGATGGTCACAAAATCGCAGTTTGAGCTACAACACTCTAGTCCGAAAATGTGACCTAGTCTACTTGCGACTATTCGACCGTCTATATGAGTCGCATTCCTATCTACAGGTCACAATTCTACTTATTGGTCGTAGTATCCAGTTGTGATATCTCCCATAGTCTCTATTAACATCTTTCTCCTATAGATGCGACCTATACAAAGGAAGCCATGGGACTTTAGAAAGCAACATGATAGTTTGTAATGATAGTAGTGTTATAGAAGAGCTCATGCAATGACATCACATGTTTACAAGCATTCTTCAAGCTCACTTGACTAAGTTGTAGGTGATAAGGAGATTTTGGAAAAGGAATGACTTGAAAAGTGCTTTTGATGCTATGAGAAAGGTGGGAGATCATTCTATATTTGTTGATATTATTAGTATTCTGTTTGAAAGAAGTGGAATCTTTACGCGGAATATTTGCATAGTCATACTTCCATTGCTCCCTCGGTTACTTCAAAGTGAGAGTAACTAGAACCTCAATTTTTCTACGGAAACCATGCTTGTTCTAGGGAAGACTTTTGGTGATTTTACCGGGCAACCATATCAATATCCCCATCAATTAAAGTTGATCTTCGAGCAGAGAAAAGGCTCGAATGTTGTAGTTTGTGCTACGTTGAACTCAGAAACATCAAGAATATCCTTGTTCCTTTAATCATAAGAGCTGGAGCTGTTGCTATGTTTGTGCATGGGTTAAGTTTATCCCTTCACATCTGCGACTAGACTATCTCCAAGTCGCAAAATTGTAGTTATAAACCTCATTCATGTAGCGAGGATTTGTGACTTGTATGTATTGTGATTATACGACCCCTCTCCAAGGTCGCAAAACCACACTTGAAAAAATCTCATGATCTCTATGAGCCTCCCTCTTTTGCGACTATGCAACCTTCCTTTAGGTCACAAGATTGCAATAGAGGCCCCAACACCATGACCTGAAAATGCAACCCGAACTACGCTGTGACTAAGCAACCTACCTTGCCTATACGAAATGTGACGGGAGCAACATTACAGGTTGCAAAGTCATGTTTCAGGCTCCAACATTGTTTCCAGAAAATGTGATCTCCATTAAATGACGACTGTGTGACCTCACCAGATTTGCGACACAAGGAAAACATATCTAGCTCCTTGCCCATCAAATACGTTTTCTTCATAATGTAAGATAATGAAAGTAGGAGGAACACACTACTTTCAATGCCTAATTAATTGATCCAAAGGGTTATATTATACATCGACAAACATACAATATCAAACAATGCCTTGGGATACATCCCAAAAAGCATATTAAAGGGGTGATACAAAGAATGTTGAGAGGCATTATAAAGGGCTATGGAAGGCCGAGCCATCTTGATGATAATATCTCAGGGCCATACAATTTTGCCTATTATTATTTATAATATTTTCTACTTGTTTTATTAAAGTAAACTTATATTGATGATTAATCAATGGTTGTATGTGCTCCAGGGTTGATGTTGTGAAAGAGTTTGTTACTATAGTTTCCGAAGACATGGAAAAACATCATCCAATTTTAAAAGCACTATGCCTTTTGACATTGCAAGACAACGAGGCTACATTCAAAACTTGTTCTAAGGATAATAACAGATCTATGGATGATAACATGATCGAGGTAGCTTAGAAAAAACCTGCAAAGGCCACTTGTTTCGACAACACCATTATATGGAAGGGGACTATACTGAGGTCCCAATTAGTGTTTTTCTTTCAAACAAGTACTTATTTTTAAAATTATTCTTTGTTGAAAAGTATATATGACCAACGTCATTTGTTTGCAGGTGGAAGGTTTGCATGGAGAAAGCTAGGGTTTTTTAAGAAACCGTGTGAGTAGGGTGTTGACAAAAAAGCTTGCTAGATCCATGTAGATGCTCAAATAATTGTGTCAACCATGATGGTAGGAACAATAATAGATAAATCAACATTCAACACAACAAATGCATCACAACCCTGTTTAGTAGCTCATCTTGAATGCGCAACAACATTAGGGTTTCTAGAAACCCTCTTTTATTCGCCTCACATTTTCTCTTCTATCAATATGTAAATGTTCTTGTCATGGTGCCAACAACTATGTTGAGGTCGATTGAGCATGTACTAGGCGGTAGGCATGACAGAGCAGTGAGGAAGTTCAAGAGTCATGAGGGTAGGTCAAAGGTCACAGTAGGTGAACAATCACCTCACCTCTATAAATGTGCCTTCATGCCTCATTGAAAGGGACTTTAGCACTTGAGTTGAGGCCAATATATATATTTTATTGATGCTTGAGAGCTAAAGCCACTCAACTCTTGGTAGCTAGTAGAGTGGGTTTGTAGTAGGGCTAGTGTTTTGACACTGGGCGACGGTATGAACAATCCATGTTCTACTACTGGGTATTGACCAGTTGCATGATATGTATTTGAAGTTGCAGCAATATTAATAAGATGTTTTTTTTTTTTCCTTTTGCACTGATTCCCATGCTTGTTCATGGTGGTTGTATTAGCTGTCTGGTACCTCACCATAGTTGTATGAGTGCTTTCATATACGCGAGATGTTATGTATTGATACATAGTGGTTGCATGTATGTTTCGCTTTAAAATCTATGTTTACTTGTTCCTTGCCATGTCAGTGACCTATTATGAACTACTTTGCAATTGACCTCTGACATGTTCCTGTTTATTATTTCCGATGGGGTTTTAGCTCACTAATCACCCTCATCGTTTATTTCTTCTTATCGCTGCTGTGACTTGTTTAAACCTCTTTTTGCAATTTGTCAATCTTGGTATGATTTTATTTTGCTACTGAGCACTTCATTCCTGCCCCACTCTGGAACCTTCTCATTTCATAATGAAGAGCAGAAAACAATCATGGTGGCAGCCGGGCCCAGATACCGGATGGGGCTCGTATTCCAAGCGGTGTGAAGTCTAATTGGGACTTTATACTGGGGAGACCCCTTAGACATTGGATGTACATTTTGGTCCATCAACAAATTGGCGCTAGAAGGAGGGCTAGATGAAAAGTTGAGCCCTTGAAGCCTACAATTTAGTCTCATATCTATTAATGGGTCCAACCAGAATCTTGCTCCCGGGATGTTTATCTAGATTGTCTATTTTTTGATTTTCCATCCCCCAAGAGAAATTCCATCACTTGTCTCAGTTAAGGTTTGATGGTGAGGATGGAACACCTTTAATCGAGCTCATTTATGACTTCCTTGAGTTTTGTGAATCTTTTGAGATTGACGATGAAGAGTTTTATTGTGTTTTTCTCCCTCACCCTTAAAGGTCGCACCAAGCAATGGTACCACATGTTGCCAACAACATCCATTCATTCGTTCGAGAAACTCATCATTAAGCTCCAAAAAATATTTGATAGGTACGATTTTCAAGATGTGTTAAAGAGGATAAATGAGCTTAGGATGAAACCCGAGGAATATTTAGAGGTTTTTTCTTTCAGATATGTGCATCTTTGCTTTGAATTTCTTGAAGGTTATGTCGATTGGGTGTATTTGAATATAAGTTTTCAACGACTGGTTATAGTCTCTTTACAACATTTTCGATTAGAAACAAGTCTTGTTTCGCATGAGTATCATCGTAATTTGCAGATTACAAAGTGCCCAGATTCTACCCGTAATTTTGTTTTTCATATCCCTTTGAATCTAGAACAAACTCAAACCCTCGAGGAAGAGATTACTACTTGTGGGATTTCTCATCCTCCTCTTGACTTGTTACATAATAAGATTGTGGCCATAGATGGTTCAAATGATGAACAATGCTTTCTAGGAAACATATCTCATGGTTTCACCTCTAAATCCCTCATACATTCTTTTGGTTTTGAATCTAAAAATCACATAACATCTATTCCGATCGAGTCCATTCAACATGCATCACACTATATCCCAGGATCTCATTCAATTGTGCATGATGGTGTTGGTCTTGTCTCAAGTAATGTTGACCGTCTTATCAAATCTACAGAACATATTAGGCCTGTAAATCCGTCTTTCTCTTTGGCAAATGTAAATGGGTAGGATGTGAGCCCGGGTCTAATCGATGCTCCTTCATCTAACCCTGTGCATCCATCCTACCCTAATTTAGTCTATGGGTCTACGACATTCACAGTTCCTTCAGATCATTCGTATCTTTATCTCACTTGGACTGATTGCAATCATGTGCATGGGGGTGAGGTTTCACAGTGAAAGGATGCAGATTCAGAATCCCTTATGCCTAATCTTTACCACTTGTAGTCTTTAACAAGTGAGGAAGAGGGTCCTACATCTCACCCAGCTCAAGCTGGTTCCCTCATTAATCCCGCTTCACCCCCAAGCCAAGAAGAGCATTATGTATCAGATACCCAACTTGATCAAACTGGTGGTTTAAGTGATTCTCATTTTACCAGAAATATATTCGCTCATGCCTTTGGTGATTATCCTACATATCCATCTATTGATCCTATGAAGCCACTAGAATTTGCTGATCCACATTCCGAATGTTCAGGGACTCATCAGGAAGTTGAGGCACTTCAGCTTCTGTTGATGGTTATGTCAGGTTCTCACATTCCTGAAGAGACCCATGAACCAAGTCAAATTAGGGTTTCTATAATTAGGGTTTCTGCACATCATGCTCCTCTCAGCATCATCTCGCCGGATGCGAGCTCATCTTGGAAACCCTCTAATTCGAGCAATGTCTCTCTGAGAAAATCTTTCCATCACATTTCAACTTATGCGCATCAACCTCTATATCCTAATTTGTTTGTTGAAGGAAGTGGTATGGTCATTGTCTCAAATCTTTTTGATTGTCTCCCACCCAATATAGTCTGTCAACATATGCAACCAAATGATACCTTTCAATCTGCTATATGGAAAGGTGCCAATGACCTGATCTCCCCTTTGCCTGACACTCTTGCGGTTGTTTTAGTTCATTTTTGGCAATCTAAAGAGTCTCATTTGTCGAGCTGCCAATTTGTCAACATTCAGACAATGGATCCAATCCACAATATTTTCACTGATATTTCTCCGGTCATAACCAAAAATAATCGTATACACCCATCTACAAATCCCACGAAGCTACCAATATGGGATGGTGTGTCATTTGAAGTTTTAGAGGTTGGCTAGGACGATGAGGCACTTTAGCTTCCGCTGATGGTTATGTTAGGTCCTCACGTCCTTGACGAAGTTTATGAACATTTTCAAACTAGGGTTTCTAAAATTAGGGTTTTTGTGTTTTAATCTCAGGGAGCACAGTTACACCTAACAGAGGCCCCACTTTTTAGGGTTATCAAGTTGATCATCCTCTACATCATGATAGGGTCACTGATCGGATTAATCTAGTAGATTCCTTTTCTAGCCGGCAACACCTTGCCTTACTTGCATTGGATTTAGGGTTAAGAATAAATGTATGTATGCTATGGTTGGATGACTATATGTTGGCTTGTTGGGGCTTGACCTAGGTTCGGAGTTTAATTAACCAAACAAATCCCTGTACTACTGGCCCTTTTGGCAACAGTCCGTGGGGCACAGACTGAGGTCTCATCTGAAGTAGTATGAGAGGGTGCTAGAACTAGGTTTCCACACCCTCGAAATGTTTGGGAGGTTTGACTGGTCCCACCGTTTGTCCCAGCGTGCATTTTTTTGGCTTGTTGGGGCCTAACCCAGGTTTGGAGTTTAATTAACCAAACAAATCCTTGTACTACTAGCCTTTTTGGCAACAGTCCGTGGGGCACGGATTGAGGACTCATCCGAAGTAGTATGGGAGGGTGCTAGAACGAGGTTTCCGCACCCTTGAGATGTCTAAGAGGTTTGACTAGTCCCACCGTTTGTCCCTATGCACAAGTCACTTCGTGCATTTCCCTGTTCCTCACAACTTGATACACTTCCTTCACGCAACCCTAACCAAGGGCTGTGGAGCTTCCACATTGCTAGTGTCATGCTCTGCGTTGTTACCTGAAATCTTACTTATCTTCCTAACCAGTTAATTACCTCCGTGTACTTGGATGTCTTACATTATAATTATTTATACAAAACACTCATATAAGTTTGCGCAACAAATAAATAGTATACTTGCAAATTATACCCAATCATACATTAAAACAAGAAAAGATGCATAGAAATATGGTAAACTTCTCTTTATTGATTCTTCCAATGGTTACAATCTTGACCTACCCTACACACTCATCTGCAGGGGTCCGCACACTTAGTTGCAGACTACTAGGCCTCTGTGCACTCAGCTACAGAGCCTTTCCCTACTCTACAACCCAAAGACACACTTTACACTTTTACTCAATTACTTAGAATTCTCATGCTCCTATGCCTTTTTTCCTTTCGTTATCTTATATACTTAGAGCCTCACTCTATTTATACAATCCCATGGTCTGCGGACCATGGGTAGGTCTATCTAGCCAACATTAAATTACAAAAACTAGGGCGAACCATCCTGTGACTCTATTATGATTTCGCGCTCCGCGCTCGCAATTTGCGAAGCTTTTACAAACATATTTGGTCAAAACTTTGGCTTTAAGCCCCAAAACATGTCTTGGGGGGATTCCATGCCAAATAGGCCCCCAACACAAACATCATGACTCGACCTCGAGTCACCCTGTCGGCATGGAGTCCTTCCAACTCTGCTCGAATTGCTGCAAGGTCGGCAGTGCACTGAGATGTTGCCTGTTGGATCTGCTGCATGCGTTGTTTCGAGACTCCGATGTCAAAAGTGCTTCTCTGCATCTGTGCCTGTATCCCCTACATTTTCTTATAGTCCCATGCCTTCTTTCGAATCCTTGGAGCACAAAGACTGTGCTTCTGCTAACTAGTCAGATAGTCGGGCCACCCATGTAGGGCTTTAATCGGCTGCCATTCAATTTTCCTGGGAAAGGCTCTCCATTTAGTTTGACTAGCTGTACCACACCTCCATCTGTGACCTCCTTAACAATGTATGCTCCCAACCAATGCATTTTGAAGTTTCCTAGGAATTTATCAAACTTACTATCATATAGTAGCACTAAATCATTTACCTTGAAGGTGTGCAACTTATATGGCGATTGTGCCAGGCCTTCTCACGCTGCTTTTTCACTTGTTGATGAAAGCCAACCAGGAACCATTCCTCCTCAAGTTATTCCAACTACACGAACCTTTCTTCCAGGGCTTCACGGTCTGTCATACCTGTGAGCAATGCTATGCGGAGACTAGGTACAATATACTCCATTGGCATGACAACTTCCATGCCATAAACCAACTAGAAAGGTGTCTGTCCCATCAGTTTGTTGTACGTTGTCCTATAAGCCCATAGTACTGCAGGTACATGCATGTCCCAATCGCTCTGCTGTGCATTGCATACTTTAGTTAGCGCAGTCTCTATTATTTTGTTGAATGCTTCTACTGTTCCATTGGCTTGTGGGTGATACAGTGTGCTTTTCTGATGATACACTTGGAACTCTTCTGTTAGCGTGCTAATGGTTTCGTTCAGGAAATGTGTACCACGATCACTCATTAAGATTTTTGGATAGCCAAAACGAGTCAACATGTGTTCAAACAAAAACTTCACGGCCATGGCAGCCATGCTGTCTTTGACCGACTGCGCTTCCATCCAATGAGTCAGGTACTCTGTTGTGATGATAATGTATCGCGCGCCCATTTTTCCGTGAGGTTTGATAGGTCCTACAGAGTCAATTACCCACTTTTTGAAGGGCTACAACGTCATTTCTGGATTCAAAGACATCTCGTTCCTCCATGATGGTTTACCTGTACTTTGACATATATCACAGGCCTTACAGTGTGCTTTTGAATCCTGACGAAGGGTTTGCCACCACAACCCTGCGTGAAGAATCTTTTGTGTGGTTGCTCATCTTGCATAATGTCCTCCTACAACACCCCCATGCGCTTCCATGAGGATCTGACTTCGTTCAAATTTAGGTACGTACCTTCGCAGTATCTCATCATTGCCCATTTTGTATAGGTGCCCCGTGATGATACAAAAATTAGTTGCACGCACCACTAGTTCCTTCTTTCGCTAGATGGAGTATTCCTTCGGCGGAGTTCCTGTTGTTAGAAAGTGGATTATATATTCAAAGTGTCTGTTCTCTACGCGCACAACAAAGAGCTGTGCATCAGGTAATCCTTCCTCCAAACTAGTAGGTTCCTCTCCTGTCTCAATACACGACAAGTGATTTGGTCCCACGTTCAGGTCTCCAGGCTTCGCCACGACCTCAAAGTCATATTCTTGGAGCAATAAGAGCCACCTACATATGCGCCCCCCCAACACAAGCTTGTTGACCAATTATTTCAGTGCAGAATGGTTTGTATACGTCTTGAAATGTCCCCCTAGCAAATAGTGTCAGTATTTTTGGAGTGCGTACATAGGCAACCCCTCACGTTTGATTGAAGAATAGTTATTTTCTACTTTAGACAACCCGTGACTCGTGAATGCGATAGGGTGATCCAAGCCCTCTCCACCCTCTTGTGTTAACACCGCTCCCAGTGCTATACATGATGTGTCAACATGGACATAATCCACCGTGGCATCATCCCAGTAGTCGTTAGCGTTGCATACTTCGGTTCGGCCTCTATACCAATGTTTACCTACTTTGTCTTTACCAACACAGTTATGTCAGGGTCTTCAATCAATGGCCCTTGAACCTCGCCATAGCCTTCAGTTTCTAGAATGTTAACTTTTCGTGGATCTTCGTCATCTTCTTCAATATTTATACATTGTAACACTCCAACGCGCAGCTTAGCTGGGTCACCCATTCAGGTTGAAGCACTTCCATTGGCTCCTGGGGTATTTTAAAGATAACTTCTTTTACTGCTTGTAGCACATCATCAACAATAGCCCACCAACGATCCTCAAACGTGAAGGTTAACAAGAATCCCCCGCACAAGATATCCCATTCGTTCGTGCCATGGTCAAGCTCCATTTATATATACCAATTCATGGGTATAATATCCAGGGTATGACAAAACAGGTGCACCCATTCAGGTTGTGGCTCTTCCCCATAGACCTTTGTCCATTTTTCAAGGTGTGCGTTAGAAAATTATATATTACAGAGTAACGAAACACATAAAATATTGCAGAAATATAAACACAGAAAACGCATAAAACAAGAGAGACACAGATATATGTGGTTCACCCAGTTTGGGCTACATCCATGGAGAAACAACCAGTCCTTCTTTTATTATATTATCTAGAAAACTGAAGAGATACATCCTATAACAGATCCACTATAACACCCTCTTCACTCTCAATCTCCTCTCTCTTCCTCACTCAGAATACAGATCTACATAGATGCAATACAATTCCCTCATATATAGTGAGGTGTTTCCTTCTAGGGAAAAAAACCCTAAATTAAACATAACTTTTACCGTTAGATCATCCTTCTAATGAATGACCTAGATTGACTAGAAATTACTAGACTTTTACAAGGCAATTTACATCTATTTTTTAGCTTCGGGGGCGTTGCCCCTGAACACCCCAGCCAAGGGGGATTAGCCCCCCCAGACCCTACGGGGGGGACAAGTACCCCCCGCACCCCCCTGCGTGGAGGGGTGTACAGTCTTCCTGGGGTATACATTTGGCTGAAACTTTTGAATATAGAAGATAATCAGGCTCCACACCCAACAATCTCCCACTTGGAGACTGATTATAGCAACTCCATCGTTGCTTCATTTGCTAGAAAATGACTCCACTTTGGACCTGGCTATTTCTCATCTTCTTCATCATACTTGAAGACGAATTGAAATTGAGCAGATTCTCAGTTTCTCCCTTGTTACAATTTTTGTTAACATATCTGCAGGATTCTGGCTAGTGTGTATCTTTTCTAACTTCAACTGTCCATCTTCCAATGCTGACTGTATGAAATGATACTTGAGTTGTATATGTTTAGTATTGGAATGAAATGCAGAGTTCTTTGCAATATGTATGGCACTCTAGCTGTCACTATATAACCTGCCCAAGTCCAGCTTTTTACCCAATTCATCCAGAAACCTTTGTAACCAAATCATTTCTTTACTAGCCTCTGTCACAGCAACATACAATGCTTCTGCTGTTGAAAGTACAACAACACTTTGGATTTTTGAAAACCAACTGACAACTGTTCCACCTACAGTAAATACATATCCTGTAGTGCTCCTCCTATTATCTCTGTCACCTACCATATCTACATCAACATATCCCTATAGAGCAATGTTTGAACCACCAAAGCATAATGCTTGATTTGTGGTACCTCTCAAATTCCCGAGAATACACTTCACCGCCATCTAATGTTCTTTTCCTGGATTGTTCATGTACCTACTTACAACTCCCACTGCATGTGCAATATTAGGCCTTGTGCAAACCATTGCATACATTAAGCTTCCAACTACTGATGCATATGGAACTTTAGACATATGAGCCATTTCTTCCTGAGTCTTGGGACATGCCTCACTTAATTTGAAATGGCTGGCCAAAGGTATACTAACTGGTTTTGCATTCTACATATTAAACCTTTTCAACACCTTTTCTATATACTTACTTTGAGACAATGTTAATTTGCAATTCTTCCTGTCTCTAGTTATTCTCATACCAAGGATTTGTATTGCAGCACCCAAATCCTTCATTCGAAATGAGTTTTCCAATTTCCTTTTGAGCACATTTATTTCCTGCATGTTAGAAACTGCAACAAGCATGTCATCTACATATAATAACAATATAATATAGCTGCCATCATTTTTCCTTTTGAGATAAACACAATGATCAGAGTGACATCTAGTATAACCTTGTTCAGACATAAACCTGTCAAATTTTAAATACGTTTGCTTTGGAGCCTATTTTAAGCCATACAAGCTCTTCTTCAACCTGCACAATAGTTTCTCCTTCCCTTTTACCTCATATCCTTGTGGCTTCTGCATATATATCTCTTCCTCCAAATTCCCATGGAGAAAGGCTATCTTTACATCTAACTGCTCAAGATGTAAATCTTTAGTAGCTACTAGACTTAGAATAGTTCTGATTGAAGTAATTTTCACAACAGAAGAAAATATCTCATCAAAGTCTATACCCTTTTTCTGTGCAAACCCTTTCACCACAAGTCTAGTTTTATACCTTTTTCTACCTACATCTTCTTCCTTCAACTTGTAAGCCCATTTATTCTGCAATTCTATTTTATCTGCAGGCAACCTGACTAAGTCCCAAGTCTGGTTATGTGCTAAGGAGTCCATCTCTTCTTTCATGGCCTACTCCCACTTCTTCTTGGTTTCTACCTACACTGCTTCTTCATAACATTCTGATTCACCAGAATCAGTCAACAATACATAATATAATGAAGGAGAGCATCGTTCAGGGGGTCTACTTATCCTGGTAGATCTTCTAATACCACTTTCAGGTGTTTGAAGTGCCTGTTGCTGTTGTGGTTGTTGTTCTGGCTGTTGATCCTTATGATTTTAAGGCACCATCACTTTTCCTGTGATATCATCAAGCACTGTGTATTCTCTGTTTTCTTTTTCCTGTTTCTTTTCCTGCAACTGATTCTTATACAAGACCTTTTCATTGAATATTACATCTCTTCTCCTAATGATTTTGTGATTTTCATAATCATATAAGCAATAACCAAAATCATTAACACCATATCCAATAAAGGTACATTTCTTTGATTTTGCCTCAAGCCTTGTTCTATTTTCTTTATTAATGTGGACAAAAGCTTCACAACCAAAAGTCTTTAAAAATGAGTAGTTTACCCTTCTACCTGTCCATGCCTCCTTTGGAATACCACTATCCAAGGAACTTGAAGGCCTTCTGTTTATTAGATAAATAGAAGTATCTACAACATCTGCCCAAAATTGTAAAGGTAATCCTGCATGCAATCTCATGCACCATGCATGCTCCATGATTGTCCTATTCATCCTTTCTGACATGCCATTTTCTTGTGGTGTTCCTGGAACTGTCTTCTCTCTACTAATTCCATTATCTGAACAATACTTATCAAACTCTTTGCTACAATATTCACCTCCATTGTTTGATCTGAGACATTTCAACCTTTTTCCTGTCTCATTTTCAACCAAGGCTTTCCATTTCTTGAAAGTATTAAATACATCAGATTTATTTTGAAAACAATAAATCCAGGTTTTTCTAGTTGCATCATCAATAAAAGTAACATAATAACAAGATCCACCAAGAGATGATACCTTAGCAGGTCCCCATACATCTGTATGCACAAGCTCTAACTTTTTGATCTTCTTTTCTTTCCCAACTCTAAGGAATTTGACTCTCTTATGTTTTCCATAAACAAAATTCTCACAAAAGTCCAAATCAACATTATTCAAACCTGGCAACAAATTCCTTGAGTGAAGAATCTTCATCCCCTTCTTATTCATGTGTCCAAGCCTATGATGCCATAATGCTGCATCTGCTCCTTTGGAAGTTAAAGAATTAACATAGTTAGAAATACCATTGCATAAATACAATGTACCAACCTTTTCGCCTTTTGCTATTACCAGGGCTCCTTTGGTGACCTTCCAAGCTTTATCTGTGAGAGTTGTCACACAACCTTCACTGCCTAACTGCCCTATTGAAATCAGATTTTTCTTCAGATCTGGAACATGCCTTACCTCCTTTAGTATCCATTGGTTTTCATTCTGCTGTTTTACAAGAACCTTACCCATTCCAATAATTTTACAGGGTTTATCATCACCCAAATGGACTTGTCCAAAATATCCTTGAACATAGTCATGAAAATATTTCTTATCAGGTGTGGCATGGAATGAGGCCCCTGAATCTACCACCCAGGAATCAGTAATATTTTCGAAAGAAAGAATCAAAGCATCTTGTAACACCTCACCTGTCATATTTTCTTCATGATTGTTTTCTTGTTGTGCATCTCCTTCTTTTCCCTTCCGAGATCTA
>APFE031159169.1:40161-85292 GCA_000404065.3 Pinus taeda | reverse complement strand
AATTCATGCAAACAGTTCTTACTGATGGTTGTAAAGGAAAAGACACCTGATAAGACCAAAATATTTGAAGGCTGTAATACTGATCAACAAACTGGTATAGAAAAGATTGTTTCAGAGTATGATGTCTTATTTCAAGAACCTAAAGGTCTGCCACCCAAAAAGGGAATAGTACATGATATTATTTTGCAGCAAGATGTTCCTTTGCCTAACATTGGGATGTACAGGTTTTCCACTTTAGAGAATGCTAAAATCAAGAAGCAGGTGCAAGAGTTGCTCGAGAAAGGGTTCATAGGCCTAGCACATCACCATGTGGGTTACCAATTGTTTTGGTGAGAAAGAAAGATGGCTCATGGAGAATGTGCATTGATTACCAAGCACCGAATAAGATAACAATAAAAAATTGTTATCCCCTTCCTCACATAGACGATATTTTAGATCAATTGAAGGAAGCTGTTTATTTCACCAAGCTGAATTTGCACAGTGGATACCATCAGGTGAGAGTTGCAGAGCAAGATGCATGGAAGACTGCTTTCAAAACAAAGTAGGGATTGTATGAATGGCTGGTTAGGCCTTTTGGCTTAACCAATGCCCTTGCTACTTTCATGAGAATAATGAATGATGTACTCAGACCTTTTCTTGATGATTTTGTTATTGTGTGTCTAGATGACATTATGATTTTCAGTAAAACATGGGAAGAACATTTAAAGCATGTTGAGCAGACATTAGATGTTTTGAAAAGAGAAAAAAATTATGTTAAACTATTTAAATGTGAAATTGGAAAAACCTCTCTAAATTATTTGGGTCATTTAGTTGGGGGAGGTGAATTGAAAATAGATCCCTCTAAAGTGGCAGTCATCATAAACCGGCCTAAGCCCAAGTCTGATACAGAAGTGAGAAGCTTCTTAGGAGCAGCACAATATTGGAGGAAGTTCATTTTAAATTTCTCCTCAATTGCAGCTCCCTTACATGCTTTGATAGGATTGAACAAGGTGTTTCAGTGGGGAGGCAAACATCAGAAAACATTTGACACCTTGAAAGAAAAATTAGTACAACCCCTGTACTAGCACTGCCAGATCTACAAAGACCATTTGAGATCCAAACTGATGCCAGTGACTATGCCATGGGAGTAGTGTTGTCACAGCACGGTAAACCCATATGTTATCATTCTGAGACTTTCAGCCCTGTAGTGGTTAACTATCCTACCTATGATAAAAAATTGTATGCCTTGGTTCAGAGTGTGAAAAAGTGGAAACATTACTTAATGGGAAAAGAGATAGTAATACACACTGATCATCAAACACTTCAATATCTACAATCCCAAACTAATCTGAAACAATCAAGACATTACAGATGGATGGGTTTTCTACAATAGTTCCATTTAGTCATCATATATAAAAAGGGCATACATAACAAGGTTGCAGATATGTTATCTAGACCCATTATAAATGCATCTACCATACTTAAGCATAATTCTGTGCTGCATGAAAGCTACATAGAACAATATGCTCAGGATATGGAATTCAAAGATGTATATGCAACCTTGAGTCAAGGCAAAAGAGTGGAAGAATTGGACTATCATGTGAAGGACCGACTCTTATATCATTGTGGGAAACTCTGCATTCCACAAACTGAAAGGGTAAAGATAATTAGGGAAGCACACACTTCTCTGATATCAGGCTATTTTGGGGTAAGTAAAACAGTTGCATAGCTGCAAAGGTTCTGCAATTGGCCGAGAATGAGTGAGACAATTTCTAGATATGTAAAGGGGTGTGCTATGTGTGCTAAAAGCAAGCCCAGCAACATGAAACTAGGCTTGTACACTCCCTTTCCAGATCCTTCTCACCCTTGGGAAAGCATTTCCATGGATTTTGTTGGGGGACTGCCTAAATCTAGGAAAGATCATGACTATCTATATATTGTTGTGGATAGGTTCAACAAAATGTGTATTTTAATGCCCTGTAGTAAACAGATTACAGCTGAACAAACTGCAAAATTGTTCTTTGAACATGTATGGGTTCATTTTGGATTACCCACTTCTATTATATCTGATCGAGACACCCGATTTGTGGGAAGTTTTGGTCAAGTCTGTGGGACTAATGGACACAAAATAAAGAAAATCACAACTTTTCATCCACAACCCAGATGGCCAGACATAAGTAGTTAACAGGAAAGTGATTCAGTTACTGAGAGGATATTGCAGCAAACACCTAAGCTTTGGGATGAGCATTTGTGTTATGGTGCAGCATGCTTACAATAGAGCAAACACTCTTTCTACACAAAGATTCCTTTTGAGACCTGCTTTGGTTTCATACCAAGGTCTCCCTTGGATTTTGTCTTTGGTAAAGATACCATGGTTGATGGACACAGTGATGTGGACAAGGCAACTAGGTTCATTGAATAGATCCAGGAGATCCATTAGGTAGTATAGGAATAGCTGGAAAAGAGCCAGGCCAAGTACAAAGCTAGGCATGATAAGCATCGGATGGAGCATAGTTTCCAAGTTGGAGACCAAGTCTGGCTGTATATCAGCAAGGAAAGAATGCAAGGTGAAGGTAAAAAGCTAAAACCTATCAGGTATGGACCCTTTAGGATACTTGAGAAGATTGGTGAGAATGCTTTTCACCTTGATCTACCAGCTTACATGCACATCTACTCAGTCGTAAATGAAGACTGTTTGAGGTTGTTTGAACCTTCAATGATTGAGGACCCTAAAAAGCAGAGTCAATTACCTTCTGTTGATGACCTACTACCTGAATACCTTAATGAGTTACAAGAAGACACAGTGCTAGACATGAAGGTGAGGACGACGTGCAGTGGACAGGTGGAATACCTCAGGATTGGGCTTAAAGGTTCGAAGCCGAGCAGTGCAAGTGGATTGAGATTGGACAAGTGAGACATCAATTTCCTCACTTAGTCGATGCTTGAAGAAAACCAATTTTTGGTGGTCCAAAAGCTTTTCAGTTGGGAGGCCGTGATCCGAATCGGATCCATAAACGACTATCATAGAACCGTGACTAAAACAGGTCGAACAAATCCTTGAAGAATCCAAACCACAGCCAAAAACACCCTGAACCAGTGGCCATGGCAGCCGGCGTGGAACGATGAGGACCTCGGTCAAAGCGCACTGACCGAGGCCCATGGAGACTGCGCAGGAGGTCAAAATAGCCCCTGGGAGCCCCAGATTGGGAAAAGGAGCTGGTTTTTGATGCGCATTAGCGCTTAGCGCTAACACACATCGCTAGGAAAATAGGGCCGAAATGGTAGAGCTTAAGCGCCTGATCACGTTGGGAGCCAGGGGACGCGAGCAGAAAAAGGTAAAAAGTGCCAACGTACGATGGTGGGACCCATGGCTTGGAAACCGGTGGTTTGATTGGGACGCCCTTGAATGGTAAGCGGTTTTGGAGAATGCAGAGTGATCACAATCAACGATCGACGTGTGGCAGCGGAGGAGAGAGAAAAACCATTGCGATCGCGCGTTATCCGTCGAGAAAGTCAACCGCGCTTGACGTGCGAATGACGTTGGATTTGGAGGAGCCCAGATCGGACGACTGAGATTGCGCCCGATAGATAGAGCGGAATTGACAGGGGATTAAGCCGCGATTTAAGAGGATTTGGAATCCTTGACCGCCATGGTGGAGAAAGCAACGAATCGACAAGTGGGTTGGCGCAGTTCCGATGGAGACACGTGGCTACTTCCTGAGAATTATGCTGACGCCAAACAGGGAATTCCAAGCACACAGGCGACAGGCAAATCGACACAGGAAGCAGACAAACATGGAGGTCGAATGGCTAAAGCCATAAGTAGAGACAGTGAACGAGAGATTAGAAGAGAGATTTAGATCGAAGAGTCCAAGCGACCAAGAGAGACAATGAACAGTGAACCTTGAGAGGAGGAATGAGCACAGAGAGAAATAAAGCCAAGCAGAGGAGACAGAGGGCCGAGCTGACCACAGGCAGCATCGAGTACCAAAGAGCTTGAAGAATCATGAATTCCCATAGAGGAATTTGTCCGGATTGAGCATCACAGTTGGTTCTTTCCACTATAGACCGAGAGTCATAAAGCAGGTAGGAAGAATAAGAGTCTGTGTACTCCAAGTGGCTTGGGGAATCCAAGAACCACCCTGCCAAGAAAAATCTGCTTCAGGAGAACTCATATTGAGTCCCTGCATTTGTAATTCTTTGCTTAAAGGCACAATAAAAGAAGGCCACCACTGAAGCTGGACCGGAGACGTAGCCCTAGAGACTAGGGTGAACTCCTTATTAAAAACTGTTTGTGTCTAGTATTGCTTACTGTATTTCTCTGTTGTCTTTCCATTCAAAATGTCTGTGTATTGGCAATCTGATCGATCCATTGTTTCAATCACACAGAAAACACACCAGCACATGAGTCTGTAATACCTTTGTTTATTAAATCTTCAACTGAGGTCACTCATAGGGTGAGAATCAGATCATATGTCCACCATCCAACTTTTTTAATGCCACCATCTGTATCCAATAGCGTGATGTGATGGTTATTCACAAAATAGTTTCATGGTGTGATGATTTTGCCTCATATAAGTCAATCGTTCATTAAAATTGTGCTATTTGATATATATATATATATATATATATATATATATATATTAATATATATATATATATATATATGCTTAATTTATTTGACCCTTTGAAAATTCCATTAATTGGCAAGGGATAAAACTGTTGTTTGAAATAATATGAGAAATGCTTTTACCTAAAAAGGGTTTTTAACTGGAGGCTTGTGTTAAGTCTTGTAATGAGCGAATATTGGACAAAGTTGTAGGAGAGGTCCTTGCTACCTATAGATATATATTAGATTTTTCATCAAAGATTATTGTTGTAGAGATTTTGAAGATGCATTCTATCATCTCCATTGCTAGCGTATTTCTCACTGGCAAGGACTTAGAGCTACAAAGAATTGTCCAATAAGATTAGGCATTCCTCATTTTTAATGTCTTATGGAAAGACATATATGCAGGAGAAGTTGACATTGCTCACACCAACGCCCACTTTAAGTAAGGATCTAAACATTTGGGAGAAAAAAGACATCAGAGCCTATGCGCTTATTTCTTCTTCTCTAAGTGAAGAGGTGAGTTGTCTAATATAGTTTCAATTACAAATTCTTATGGCACATTGAAGAAGTTGAAATATCTATATGATAACTTCTCAGAATTAGAGGTTGTTCAATTGATGATCAAACTCTTCAACCTTGAGTTTAAATAATATGACCCCCTAGCCTTAGCCTTAGAGATTAGGGCCATCATACATGATGTAGATGCCACTAGAGTTAAGATGGAAATTCCTCTCACAACCTTTGTTAAGGTCCTCTATTTCACATGCTCTAATTATCTTGAATTCCTACAAGCTAGTGAGCAACTAAAATCCATTAGTTTTGACACCCTAGTGGAGACGTTTGCAGAATGAAAGAAAAATTTTGAAAAGAGGAAGACAACAACTCAATCCCCTGAAGAAGTAGCATGAGTTTCTTAGAAGAAGAATAATTAGTCACATGATTCTCCTAAAAGAAGTGGCAAAAAAAGAGGACATGGAAGAAATAATTTCAGAGGCAGGGGAGGTAAACACCATTAAGGAGAAATATCTGATCTTCATTGCATTTGATGCCATGAAGATAGACATGATGCAACAACATGTAGTATACCATGGGAGGGAATCAAAGATAGTTGAAACCAAAAAGAAGATAAAGGTAAAACATCAAATCCACTTAAAGGTAATGCACCTGAATTTTGTCATTATATTGTTTCCCATTGCAATATTAGAGTAACTGAAGGTTTTTTTTATTTATTTTTTCACATTTCATTTGCTTCTTTGAGAGATACGTGACCTTTTGAAAAGACTTCTTTGAAGAAGTCAATGACAATATAGATGGAGTCACTATATTTTCAGACAAAACTTGGCACCATCAGATTTAAACTAACTGCACTTCTTGATTATCTTCTGCATGATGTACTTTACCTTCTAGGGTTGCAGAGAAATACATGGTCCCTTATTCACATTCACCAACAAGGTTGCTTTATTCATATGTTTTTATCTTGTGAAAAAAAACCCGTACTTTCATTCATATTGAAAAGAAAATATATTTTTTAAATACACACATGAAGTGTGCATTCATCAAGGATATGCCTAGATCCTTTTGTGGAAAAATCTTTGCACAAAAATTACTATCGTAAGTGTGCTTACAATTTTCAAACAAAAATAATTAAAAGTAAAATAAAAATATTAGTACAATTAGGAAGTACTAGTGATGTGGACATCACTATTGTTCCCCTTCTTTCCTTTCTTCTTTTGGACCTTGTTGACAATGCTGGACCCACCAACATGTCACGGGATCTCCTCGGTAAGAAGTCCCTATTAGACCTCAAACTGTTTGGTGCAGGAGTCCCAACAGTGGGTCGTACGGTAATGCCTTGATCGCGATTTCACACAGAGGCAAGTAAGATGTCCATGTTGATAGCAAGGGTGTGACAACTGCGGCGAGACAAAGAAGGTGCATGAATGGTTCTAACACACAGAGAGTTGGGTGAGTGTGCCCCTTGGAAGCCTGTGATAGCACGTGGCTTGGAAGGGAACACATGAGGAAATATGCACCACAAACTAGAAATAAAGTTAGCTAGCAATCCAAAGTGATGGTTAAACCATTCAACACATTTGAGTAAGATTCATACATACTTATACAGAATAGTCCATACATGCATGCGTAAGCAAACATATATAATAAACAAGATAGTTGGAATACAATATGAAATATGAATGAAAAGTTTTGGCTCTATTATGTTAAGAAGTGTAAGTTCCAGTCATACAATACATCCATGTCCAACCACTAGTTCCGATAGCGGAACGTTACAGCCAAAACCACCTACTCCTCCAAAGAGATATACTAGCTCTGCGCAGTGGAGAAGCCAAGGCACATTACAATACTGTCCAAGCTCTCTCTAAGATAGTCTTATCGAAAGATTGGTTGATCAAAAGACCCTACAATGAGTTATGAGGGACTATTTATAGCAAAGGGTGAGGTGGCCCTTGATATTCCTCTTTGTGGCAGTTCATCTACCCTCATGACTGTTACATCCAACTATCGACACTTGAACTTACACTTGACAAGACATTACATTACAATGCACATGTACCCATGTGAGACAAAACGGCTTGAGCAAGCCATGCAAGACATCACTAACAATCAGACCGTTGTTGTGAGACCAACTCTTTGATATCCTTGTGATGGTCGATGGTGGTGAACTGATGCCAAGCTTGGTGGTCCGTGATGGTGTTTGTGTGCTTAATGGTGACTTCTTGCTGAAGCGAACTCTTGCCTCTGTTGCATCCAGGTACACTGATATGGTTCCTCTGACCAACTCGTTTGATATCATGCGCATGGTCATCCTGGGTATGACCGGACTGGAAACATGTTGATGCATAGTGTCTATGCTGATCTCCAAGCATGTGCTGGTGGTCATGCGCATTAACTTGTCAAAATACATGTTCATCTCCAGTTGGACTTGCTTCTTGTCTTTGCCTCAGTGAGTGTGGAAAATGGGTGGGATCGCATGCATGTGAACAATGAAATGCATGCTGCTAAATCCCCCTGCAGGCGATCAACAACAATGCTCACCTTGTCTGCTCCGTGCCAGCTGCTAGGATGAATTTATAACTTGTATGGGTGAAGTTTCATTCGTATGTGCATGTTGCGTCCCCTGCTGTACCTGTTCCTAATGCAACTCATTCTCTCATCTGTGCAGCTCCTGTTCTTCTTTGAGTTGCTGCTTCAATACATGCAAATCCTTCTCTGTTCTATTCTCTACCTTCGCACGATCTTCATGTCGTGCCATCACCTCATAGCCTCAATCTCCAAAGTTTCTTTCATCACAAGTGGATATGCTTGAGCTTGCAACTTTGTTCTGCCTCTGTGTTGTCAACAACCTTTCTCTTGCATTCATTGCATGCAGGTGTGTTTCCTTTTGCTGTTGCTGATGGTGCTGCCATATTATCTTGATGTCCTTGTCTATGAACAACTTTATGTTTTCATAGGTAGGCAAGCTCATAGACACTTGCTTGGCTACAACCCCATTGTGCTCTGCACGGTGTCCTTTGAATATGCTCTCCTAAAGGCTATTGTACTTGTATTGCTGAGAGACAGATGAGCACTTGTGATACCTGGAGACATAAAAACACTAATGGAAAACAATCTGTCAGTCGAAAACCAAAATGAACTTGAGGACTGACTTGCAACATACCTGTGTGATTGATTGTGAAGGTTGCACAATTTCCACCGGGAGGTCGAGAGACTGACTGCCAAAATTGCGCAAGGCACAGTCTAGGCTGTCAGGAGGTTGACTGACTGCTGGAGCTGTGCAATGCACAATTTCAGTCAGCAGTGACATGCAACTAGCAAACTGCATTGCGTAGTTTTTGGGGCTAATAGGACACTACCTCCAAGAATTGCGCAATGCAAGTCTGGAGGTCAATGCTGGGCCAGACTTGTGTAATTTCTGGAGGGAAGGTAGAGCCTTCACTTTCAGAAATGCACAATGCTAGCTGGGTAGGGCACGATCCGGGCCAAGTCAGCCTAATCTGGCCGATAGGCAACTGAAAACATGAGAAGTCCAAATGCATGATGAGATGAGTGTAAATAAGAGTGAGCGATCAAACATGCATGTTGGCTTGGTGGGGCCTGACCCAGGTTTGGAGTTGATTAGCCAAACAAATCCCTGTACTACTAGCCCTTTTGGCAATGGTCCATGGAGCACAGACTGAGGTCTCACGTGAAGTAGTATGGGAGGGTGCTAGAACTAGGTTTCCACACACTTGAGATGTATGAGAGGTTTAACTAGTCCTTTTTTTTCTCCTGCGCACAGGTTGCTTCGCGCAATTCCCATTCCTCGTGGCTTGATACAATGCCTTCACGCAACCCTAACCAGGGGCTGTACCGTGCTCTGTGCTATTACCCGAGATCTTACTTATCTTCCTGTGTTAGTTAACTACATTTTCCTATTGAATATCTTATAATTAGCAATACAAAGCATTCAACAATACAAAGCATTCATACACGATCGTGTAGTAAATAAACAATGTATTAGCAAATTATATCCAATCATGCATTAAACCAGTAAAATATACACAAAATTATAGAAAAAATTCTCTTTATTGATACTTCCAATGGTTATAGACTTGACCTACCCTGCACACTCAGCTGCAAGGGCCTGCGCACTCAGCTGCAGACTACTAGGCCTCTGCGCACTCAGCTGTAGAGCCTTCTCCTACTCTATGACCCATAGATACACTTTACACTTTGACTCAATCTTAGACTTCTCCTCTTCTATTCGTTAGGTCCTCTACACTTAGAGCCTCGCTCTATTTATACAATCCCATGGTCTGCGGAACATGGGTAGGTCTATCCAACCGACATTACATTACAAAAACTAGGGTGGACAACCCTGTGACTCTATTATACTTTCACGCCCCGCGCACGCAATTCACAGAGCTTTTACAATAAGATTCGGTCAAAACTTGGGCTTTAAGCCCCAAAACATGCCTTGGGGGGATTCCATGCCCAACAGGGCCCCAACACAAACATCGTGACTCGCCCTCGAGTCACTTTGTTGGCCGGAGATCTTTACGCGGAGTCCCTCCAAGTGTTCTCGAACTGCGGCAAGGTTAGCAACACACTGAGTTGCTGCTTGTTGGATCTACTACATACATGGTTCCAAGACCTCTGTGTCAGAAATGCTTCTCTACATCTATGCCGGTATCCCATGCATTTGTTTATAGTCTTGCGTCTTTTTTTGGATCCTTGGAGCATGAAGACTGTGCGTTTGTCGGTTAGTCAGATAGCTGGGCCACCTATGTAGGGCTTCAAGTGGCTGCCATTTACTCTGCTTGGGAAAGGCTCTCCATTTAGTTTGACTAGCAATACCGTGCCTCCATCTATGACCTCCTTAACATATGGTCCCAGCCAATGCATTCTAAACTTTCCCGGGAATTTATCAAACTTACTGTCATATAGAAGCACTAAATTATTTATCTTGAAGGTGCACAACTTAATATGGCAATCGTCCCAAGCCTTCTGAAGCTTCTTTTGCACCTGTTGATGAAAGCCAGCTAGGAATCGTTCCTCCTCGAGTTCTTCCAATTGTGTGAGTCTTTCTTCCAGGCCTTTGCAGTCCATCATACCTGTGAGCACTTCTATGTGCAAAATAGGTACAATATAATCTATTGGCATGACAACTTCCACACCATAAACCAGAAAGGTGTTAAAAAGAGATTCTATACAGGCTGGTAGAATGTTATGCTAGTGGAAAAACCTGTGAACCATTTATGAAACCAACGTTTCGGACTAGCTAGGTGAGTCCATCATCATGGCAATGAGATCAGTGTTTTGAGAAGAGAGTCGTGAAACTTATGGAGCTATAAATAGTTGTTTTAAAAAGAAATTTGATATCTATTTGTGTTATAATGTCGGTTTGATTCATGATTATTATATATATATAATATATATATATATGTAATTATATATAATAATATATATTATATTATGACTTAAAATTAATTTATTTATTTTATATATGTTATTTAATGTGTTAATTAATTTATTTGTTTATTATATTTTATCTAGTTGTATATCATTTATTAATTATTTGTTATTATTAATTTATTATTATTATTAATTTATTATATTTTTAATTATTATTGTTAATACTTATTTATTTATTTATTATATTATTATTATTTATTTATTTATGATTCACAGGTTTTTCCACTAGCATAACATAACCAGAAGGTGTCTGTCCCGTCAGTTTCTTGCATGTTTTCCTATAAGCCCATAGTACGGCAGGTATGCGCCAGTCCTAATCGCTCCGTTGTACGTTGCATACTTTGGTTAGCGCAGTCTCTAGTATTTTGTTGAATGCTTCTACTGTCCCATTGGCCTGTGAGTGATATGGTGTGCTTTTCTGATGATACACCTGAAACTCTTTTGTTAGCGTGCTAATGGTTTCGTTCAAGAAATGTGTACCACGATCACTCATTAAGATTTTCAAATAGCCAAATCGAGTCAACACATGTTCAAAGAAAAACTTCACAGCCCTGGTGGTCGTGCAGTCTTTGACTAGCTGCGCTTCCGCCCAACGAGTCAGGTACTCCGTTGCAATGATGATGTATCGCACGCCCGTTTTTCCCCGAGGTTTGATAGGTCCTACAAAGCCGATTTCCCACTTTTCGAAGGGCTGCATCATCATTTGTGGATTCAAAGGCATCTCGTTCCTCCGTGATGTTTTACCTGTCCTTTAACATATATCACAGGCCTTGTAGTGTTCTTTTGAATCCTGGTGAAGGGTTGGCCACCACAACCCTGTGTGGAGAATCTTTTGTACGGTCACTCATCCTGCATAGTGTCCTCCTACAATGCCCCCATGTGCTTTCACGAGGATCTAACTTTGTTCAAATTTAGGTACATACCTTCGTAGTATCTCATCATTTCTCATTTTGTATAGGTGCCTCGCGATGATAGAAAAACCAGTCGTGCGCACCACTAGTTCCTTCTTCTGCTAGATGGAGCATTCCTTCGGTGCAATCCCTGTTGTTAGAAAGTGGATTATATCTTCAAAGTGTCCATCTGTGACGCGCGCAGAGAAGAGCTGTGTGTCAGGTAATCCTTCCTCCAAACTAGTAGATTCCTCTCTTGTCTCAATATGCGACAAGTGATCTGGTGATGCGTTCAAGCGTCTATGCTTTACGATGACCTCAAATTCATATTCTTGGAACAATATGAGCCACCTGCATATGCGCCCCCCCAACATAGGCTTATTAACCAAGTATTTTAGCGCGGAATGGTTTGTATACATCTTGAAATGTCCTCCTAGCAAATAGTGCTGGTATTTTTGGAGCGCGTACAACATAGCCAACCCCTCGCACTCGGTTGTGGAATAGTTTTTTTCCACTCTGGACAACCTACAACTTGCAAACGTGTTAGGGTGATCCAAGCCCTCTCCACTCTCTGGTGTGAGCACAGCTCCCAATGCTATACATGATGCGTCAATATGGACATGAAACTCCACATCCCATTTTGGGAAGACCAGGAATGGGGTGGAGGCCAGTTTCTCTTTTAGTACATCCAGGCTCTTCATGGAATCATCATTCTAGCAGAACGTGACATCCTTTTTCAACAGTTTCTCCATTGGCGCAGTGATCTGGGGATAGCTTTTGATGAACTTCTTGTAGTACCTCGTATGTCCCAAGGTAGTGCGCAATTGTTTAACACTTCGCAGTGCTTCAAAATTCAGAATTACTGCAACCTTCGTGGGGTCTACCATTAGTCCCTATTTTTAGACCACATGTATATGTCCCAACAGGTTCCCAAACTGCATTCACATCATCCTTCTGCATTCGCGCTAGTCCTCAAAACTTCTTTGGTGTGTCCCCCACCATCTTGCGGGCGTAGCTCACAGTACCCATTTTAGAGCATCGAAACGCTGCTGTTCCAATACTTCTCTTTCAAATTTGTTCAGGAAGTCATCCACCTCGCTAAACCTATCATATGTAGGCAGATCTATTACCTCTGTTGCCATGTAGTGCAACGACCTTGTCACCAGTTACAGTTGAGTGTGGTTACCTCATGTAACTGGTTCTTCCATCGTTCTACCTCCTCGTCAGAATCTCATCTATAGGAGCTTTCATGCTCCCAAGAGATTCAGCCTTCTGCGGTTGGATTTACCCAATCTTGCTCCCACGTGGTTATCTTGTAGATTTAATCCAGATCATCATCGCTGTCATAGTCATGCACTGGTTTTGTGTAGCGCGATCCTTGTGCAGGGTCTAAAGGTATCACTATGCGCAGAGACTTTTCTCAAAGATCATCTTGCACTTCTTTAGATTTATCACTCCATTCATGTCAGTGGCCCAATCTATTCCCAATAGTGCGGGGTAGGGATTGCTATCATCAACAATTTCTATCACTTTGAAATCTGCTAGCACGCTTGCTCCTTCGATGTCTACTGTGATTCCCTGTAATCTCCCCATTGGTGAGATCTTTTGTTGTTTCACCATTCATAGTTGGATAGGAGACCATTGCAGTGAAGGAGTACCCATGCGCTCCCATGTTTGCTTTGGAAGGACGTTCGCATCCGATCCTAGGTTTAGAATCACTTGGTCCATCTCATATTCCCTAATCTACACAGTCAATCTCATCTCCCTTCCTGTTCGCGTCATGTGCTCCCTGAGCTTCCGGACTACTCGTGTTTCTCCTGGTGCGGTCTCAACGCATTTAGTTATGAGTTATTGCAGCGCCTTTATAGCCTTGCTGTCACGTAGTAGCTTCATGCATGTCGCCAAGAACATAATGAGCATCGATGGGTCCATTTCCGTCTCTAGTATGCCTTTACTTCATGAAGTTGAGGCATCAACAATGCTCCTTTTAGATTCCATGAAGGTCTCCTTAGCGTGCTCCAAAGCAAATTCAGTTCCTTCGTTGGGGCCTTACCAACCCAGGAACTTTCTTCAGGCTGCTTGCCTTTGTGATCCCCTGTCGTAATACCACTCCGGAGCACGATATGTACATTAGGGTCTTCCTTGCGTTGCTCAGACCTCATCATTTGCATGTTCTGAGTCGGGGGAGGTTGGAGTGCTCCTTTATCACGCAACCTCGCTATCAGTGTTGGCCACTCCTCTGTCTCATGATCAAATAATGTACAATACAAGCATGATGGCCACAATGGATTCGTACAATCATGGGCATAATGTCCTGGCCCTCCGCAATTGTAACATATCAGCTACCCGCGACCTCTTCCTGGTCCCACTCCACCTCGGCCTCGTCCGCGCCCATGAAATCTGGTGCACGCCATTCCTGTGTTTTGATCGAGAGCCCGTGTTTTGGCCTGAACTCTGTAGGTAGGAGTTCGATCCATCATCAATTCATAACTTCTACAGGTGTGCTCATCATGTCCTACTGACCTGCAAAAATTATAGAACAACTGCTGTGAATTTTGCATATACTTTTGTAATAGATGGCAGTTATTTGTAGCATGCTTTCCTCCTATCTGACAAATCGCGCACCATAATGTAGGCGCTGCACTTCGTCCTGCCTGTGCCTTCGGTCTTAGTGGCATTAGAACTCCTCTCGCAAGGTAATTCATGAACACCGGGCAGTGGTCCTTGTCGTGCCCCTGGCCCTTGCATTTTACACACTATACCTGATCGCGCACTTCTAGGCGAGCTATCCTGTCTTGTTTCAAACTCTGCATTTCAAGGCATAAGTTTTTCAACTGTGTGTTAATCTGCTGAACTCCCAGGTTAGGATCTTGTATCAAAGTCTCGTGCAATCTCATCACAACCTCCAAATCCTTAGCCTGAGTGGTTAGCGTTTGTTGCGACAACGCATTCCGTAGATGCAGTGTTAATGACGCTACAAACCATTCATGGTGTTGCCCATCTGTTAATGTCATGTTCACTTCGTGAATTGTGCACTTCAGCATTTGATCCAACTCCCACGGGGTTTCGCCTAGTAGCATTGTGATTTACTTGAATCTAATGATCAACTATGCCTTCGATTTTGGCCTGCTAAATTCTTTATTTAGCGCAACTTGGATATCCACTATCCCTGCATTTAGATTTTCATTGGAATGCTTAATGTACCAGGCAGTGCACGATCCTACAGAGTGCTGACCAACATTGCCTTATTTATATTGTCATCCGTGACACCCTGTGCTTCCCATACAACTTTTATCACGAACCAAAACTGGTCCTGATCTGAAAATGGGGCACTTAGACTTCCTTTCTAACTTACAAGAACCTCTCCCACTTCCAAAGCTTATTGATTCTCAAGTCTTTATGTTTAACCAATGCAGAATTAAATATGTGCTTGAAAATAAGGTGTATGCTTATGTTTGTTTTAGAACTATTTATGTGCTTTTAATATTCTGTTGTTTATGCTGATACAACATATATATAACAGTAAACAATACAACAATAAAACAAAACACACAAGACAACAATTTAATATGGATTTCACCCAAACTTCTTGGGCTACATCTCCTTGAGCTCTAGTCAACTCAACTAGGCTCTATGGGATTATGGCAAAGTCTTTGTACAAGCTCTTGGCTCAACTCCACTGTTTTACATAAAAACAATGGGTTTAGACACCATTTTATCCCTGGCTCTTGAAGCTCTTGGATGCTGGTTCTCGGCTCTGGCTCTGGCGCTTGGCTTTGGCTTTGGATCTTGGCTTTGGCTCTGGCTCTTTAGCTCTGGCTTCTTTGGCTTTCTGTAACCTTCAGCTCTCTGGCTTTTCACTTGAACTTCAAGTGACCCCAAAGGCTCCCTTAGCTGCTCTGCGTAGTAGTTTTTCGATTCCTGCTTTTTCCTTTTTCTCTACCTTTCAACTTCTTCTTCTCCCTGCTCTCTGGCTCTTTTGAGGCATCTTCCTGAATTTTTGGCTTCCCTGGCCATTTATCTATGATTCATTGTCCCTCAGCAGCTCTATCGCTTCAAAATGCATCATTTCCTGTAAAAATTCCTGCTGCAGTGTGGCATGATGGTCAGGAGCGGTTACAGAAGGAATCAGGGCTGTTTCATAGGCAAAAATCCGAAAACTAAGAAAATTTCCATTACAGAGAGATTTATGGCAAAATACACTATCGGGCGCGTTTCCCGAATGTGAAACTCCCTTCAATCACCACTAAATCCCTATCGGGTCCGCCATTAGGCATTAAATAAAATCGCATTAGTGTATTAGGAAAAATACCAAATACATGGGAAACACTGAAAAACTCAACAAAATCCTTTTATCGGACTTGAAAACTTATCGTATCCACCGTATAATCATACCAGGTCTGCCTTTGGCTGCTGCCACGATCTCCACCATCGATCTGGGTGATCTCCAATCCAATGGTAATCATGCAATTTCAGGCGGCTTAGGAGTACGGAGGTTATCTGCCCGAAAAGGTGGTTTTCCTTTCTCCTCTTCCAGCCATGTGTCAATCAGTCTGTGGGATTTGGCGGAGCCAGCCCAAAACCATTTACCGCTTGAGGCCCACCTGAAATCTGCCTTTACAGAACTCAATTTCTATGCAATCAGGCTTAGAATTCCCCTTCGGGTCTGTTTTATTGCTTCGGGCATCGTTTCTTTGTATTTTGGGTTTTTCCCCCGAAAAACATTTATACACAGAAAATCTGAATTTTTGGATTTCAAATTTTATAGTTTGCGCTTATGAAATCTGTCGGGTCTGGCAATCGTCGATTGCCGATTCAATCCTGGCCATCCATTTCTTTCGCGATCCGATGGCTGAGATTGCATGTCGCGATCACTTATCGCATATCACATCGCACACAGCCCAGGGGTTCTGTACATTGTCGATGCCGTTTCACTGATCTGATCATCGGTGATCGGCGTATCGCATGATCACAATCACCGATTCCAGGGTCCCGATATTGCATATGTGTCTTCCTCTGATCTGATCGATTGGATTGGCGGGTTGGGGTTTCTTCTGCCTCTGCTTAAGTCCATCCCCTTGCCTTTTTCTGATGTGATTTCCCTCTTTAAGTGTTTTTTTGGTCATTTTTGGGGTTTTTGCCTCTTTTTCCAAAGAAACAGGGTATCTTCTTTCTGCGATAACTTCTACACCCTAAGTCCATTTTAGCCCATTCAACTTGCAATAGATTCAAAATAAAAGGATCTCTGCCATGGGGCTATTTCTAGGAACTTCCTTGAACTTACATTTTTTCTCTGTGAGGACCACTTAGACTTAGGAGTCTATCCAAAATCCATTTTTGGATCACACCTTCCCACTAAAAGAACTTTTGTCTCCAAAAGACTGATATACTGATTTGAACAATACCTGAGAGTAATAACACCCTCTTCTTTTAGCCTCCACACACACTTGCCTTGCATAGTGCCTCTAAACCAAAGTCTCTGACCACTTCCCTTCTTGGATGGGCTGGTCTTCCTGGGAAGAACTGTCTTCCTCTTTGCCTTCCTACAGAACTTCTATTGAAATGGTCATAGAAGGTTGTTTGAACTTCTTTGCCTTGATCATTGATCCAAGGTGGCTCAAACAAATGTGAAGTACATCTACTCCACAAAAATTTCATTTGTACCTGTTTGAAAATCTGTCAACAACAACTGTTAACAACAACAGAAATACAGATAACAACTGGATGGCCTAAACTCCCGCTTCAACAAAATAAATAGATTTCACCTCTGGTGAACACCTCCATGTATTACATATGCATACAAATGATGGACTAGATAACAAGCCCACAAAAAATTCATTTAAACAAATGAACCTTCAAGTCAAGCATGTAGAAAAGACCATTAGGACTCTTTTTCAAAAGATGAAACACTTCATCATTATCTCCATTTGGAGACCAAGTTAACTTCTCCTAAGTCAACATGGCATCACATGCATGTCAAAGAAATCAACCCTGCAAGTTAATTACACATACATGTTCACAAACAAGGAAATCATCAACATACCTGTGTTCATTCATCTCATGCTCATGCATGCATTTCATCCTTCAACTTTCACTTAAGCACACTGTACTTTCGACGCTGAAATGAAATATAATGTTGCAGCAAGAAATGCAAATGGATGCATCAATAGACATGCAATCTTAATCGGATAAGAACTCGAACCGTTTCTTAACAATCCATTTCAAAGGCACTACCTTTGTTTTCACATGTGCATCATCATGTGAATCATCCTGAGACACATCATCCATGGAATCTTCCTTTCCATTTCTGCCATATTCTCTTTCCACCTTCTTTAGCTTTTGTGGAAGCATTGCTGGATTCAGAGTCCAACATTTTGCAACAAGATGTCCTTGCTTATGGCAGTAAGTGAAACACATGTGCATCCTCTTGACAACATGATTTGCCTTGTCAATGGACCTTTGGCTTCTAGCTTCCTTTCCTTCAAAAGTTTCCTGTATGTGGCCATTCTCTTCCAACATCTAGAAACATGATGGTTATCCAACCCAGAAAAGGAAAATGCAATTATTTTCCCATGCTTATGTGGAAATTTATCATGCTTTGCAAAATCAAAAGGAAAATGTCTAGAACCAAACTTATACATTTCTCTTTCACCTTTATTGCCTTCATGAGGAGGTGAAGCAAATGAAGAACTGGCTCCCTTTGGAACACCATCAATCTCTTCAAGGTTGTTGGAGTCTCCCTAACTCTCTGGTTCAAGTGTTTGCTTCTGAATACCTGCATCCTGCAAATGATGTTTCAAGCTATTGCATTATTTCTGAATACAATCTTCACACTCTGTAATGAAACTCCTTCTTGGAGCTATTTCAATGGCCTTCATGGCAGCCTTGGAACTCCTTCCATAAGGCTGTCCATAGCCAAGACCCAAATACTTAAGCCTTTCTTCAACCATTATTGGTTCAATAATACCTGGTGCATGCTTTCTCAAGCCCTTTCCTTCATAGCCCATCTTGGTCATTAGCTTGGAACCTATGCCTTTGGTATGCTTTTCAAAAGAACCAATATAAGCATTCTTAGAGGAATTTGAAGACAAACTGGAATGGTTTACCTCTTCTTCATGCTGATACTTGACTAAGGCTTCTTCGACAACAAATAGATGTGTCTCCAACTCATGCATCCTTTTCACGTTCATATTTACAATATGAAGTTGCCTCTCCATTTCCTTCAATTTGTCAGAAAGTGACAACTTCTCTTCCTTCATGGAATTCAACTACTCTCTAAGTATGCTTCTCTTCTTTCCATCCTCATACATTTCTCTCACCTTTTCCATCATGATGAACAAGTCTTGCTTCAAGTCTCCATCATAGAGTCTTGTGATGAAGGAGGAATTTGAGGATTCACTTGTAGAGGTTTTCATTATACCAATGAACAAAATAACTTCAAACAAGATTAATAAAGGGTTTTATTAAGCAACCTCTTACAAAAAACCTCTTGTGCTTCAAGGATTGCTTTGAGGTCCTTTGGAATAGAAGAACACCTTCAATCCTTCTTCCTTCTTGTCCTTCCTAGATTGAGCTATCAACAACTTTCCCTTCACTTTTGCAAACTTAGACAAGAGTCAGTCCACAAACAAGCATACAATCAACCTCTGACTATTTAAACACCTTTCAGACAATAAATGATTGCTCTATAAATCAAGCATTCTGATATAACCTTCTTAAAGGTGTGGTTAATCAATCTTAAGCTCTAATACCACCTGATCTGAAAATGGGGCACTTAAGCTTCTTGTCTAACTTACAAGAAGCTCTCCCACTTCCAAAGCTTATTTATTCCCAAATCTTTATGATTAACCAATGCCAAATTAAATATGTGCTTGAAAATAAGGTGTATGCTTATGTTTGTTTTAGAACTATTTATGTGCTTTTAATATTTTGTTTTTTATGCTGATACAACATATATATAATAGTAAACAATGTAGCAATAAAACAAAACACACAAGACAACAATTTAATATGGAGTTCACCCAAAACTCTTGGGCTACATCTCCTTGAGCTCTAGTCAACTCAACTAGGCTCTCTGGGATCATGGCAAAGTCCTTTTACAAGCTCTTGGCTCAACTCCACTGTTTTACACAAAAACAATGGGTTTAGACACCATTTTATCCCTGGCTCTTGAAGCTCTCGGCTGCTGGCTCTCGGTTCTAGCTCTAGCTCTTGGCTCTGGCTCTGGCTCTTTAACTCTGGATTCTTTGGCTTTTTGCAACCTTCAGCTCTTTGGCTTTTCACTTGAACTTCAAGTGACCCCAGAGGATCCCTTAGCTACTCCACGTAGTAGTTTTTCGACTCGTGCTTCTGCCTTTCAACTTCTTCTTCTCCCTGCTCTCAATCATGCTCTCTGGCTCTTTTGAGGCATCTTCCTAGCTTTTTGTCTTCCCTATCCATTTCTATGCGATTCATTGTCCCTCTGCGGTGTCGCTTCAAAATGCATCATTACCTGTAAAAACGCCTGCTACATCGTGGCATGATGGTCAGGAGCAGTTATAGAAGGAATCGGGGCCGTTTCATAGGCGAAAATTTGAAAACTGAGAAAATTCCATTACACAGAGATTTTTGGAAAAATACACTATCGAGCGCGTTTCCCGGATGTGAAACTCCCTTCAATCGCCCCTAAATCCCTATCAGGTCTGCCATTAGTCATGAAATTGTGTTGCATTAGTGTATTGGGAAAAATCCCAAATACACGGGAAACACTGAAAAACCCGAAAAAATCCTTTTATCAGACTTGAAAACTTATCGCATCCACCCTATAATCATATCAGGTCCGCCTTCAGTTGTTGTCATGATCTCCACCATTGATCTGGGTGATCTCCGATCCAACGGTCATCATGTAGTTTTAGGCAGCTTAGGAGTACGAAGGTTACCCACTCGAAAGGCAGTTTTCCTCTCTCCTCTGCCAACCACTTGTCGATCAATCTGTGGGATCAGGCGGAGCCAGCCCAAAACCGTTTACCGCTTGAGGCCCACCCGAAATCCGCCTTTATGGAACCCAATTTCTATGCAATTAGGGTTAGAATTCCCCTTCGGGTCCGTTTTATTTTTTCGGGCATCGTTTCTTTGTATTTCGGGTTTTTCACCGAAAAACATTAACACACAGAAAATCTGAATTTCTGGAGTTCAAATTTTATAGACTGCGCTTATGAAATCCGTCGGGTCCGGCAATTGCTGATCATTGATTCAATCCTAGCCATCCATTTCTTTCGCGATCCAACGACTGAGATTGCACATCGCGATTGCTTATCACATATCACGTTGCACATAGCCCAAGGGTTCTGTACATCACCGATGCTAATTCGCCGATTCGATCATCGGCGATCGGCGTATCACATGATTGCAATCACCAATTCTAGGGTCTCGATATCGCATATGTGTCTGCCTCCAATCGGATCGACCGGTCAGGGTTTCTTCTGCCTTCTCTTAAGTCCGTCCCCTTCCCTTTTTACGATGCGATTTCCTTTTTTAAGGGTTTTTTTGGGTAATTTTTGGGGTTTTTGCCTCTTTTTCCCAAGAAAGAAGGTATCTTCTTTTTGCGATAACTTCTGCACCCTAAGTCCATTTTAGCCCATTCAACTTGTAGTAGATTCAGAATGAAAAGATCTCTACCATGGGGCTATTTCTAGAAACTTCCTTGGGCTTTCATTTTTCCTCTTTGAGGATCACTTAAACCTAGGAGTCTATTCAAAATCCATTTTGGATTAGGTATAGATCTTCATTTCCTACTCCCTTGAACACTGGTAGCTTTATCGGTGAAGTGGGGGGTTGAAGACAGTGAAACTGGTGGTGGTGTGGGTGGGGGTGGTATGCGCGGAATTATTTGCCTTATCAGATTGATCGCACTTCTTGGCAAAACCTTCGCGAGCTCTTCTTCGCCCCCTTGCAGAGGTGAAATCAAGGGGCTAGTGCTATCTTCGTTTCTGTAGCTTTTCCCACTTCGTGTAGCCCCAGACATCAATTTATTCGCATAACCTGTTTTTCACACAGTAGCATTTTAATCCAAGTGTTCAAAGATTTAACGTACTTACCTCGCGGTCCCTTGAGGAAATGTCATTTTGCCTCGCTATAGCTGACTGAAGTATCTACCGCGAATTCGGTGATGAATCATCCTATGATTCAATCGAGGCAGTGATCGACAACGAGCGTGATATTATCTTCCGATGCTTCCAGTCTGCGCACCAATTCTGGAGTCCACACAATAGGTTTGTCGAGTTTTCACCTTCCTTGACTATCTGCTAGCTTCGTGATCCACTCGTACAACTCAATAGGGAAGGATGCAAAGAAAATTTCATGGATCTCTGTATACAAGTAGCAATCTAACCACTCTTCCTTTGATAGTTGCGGATTCCTGATTTCCTGAGCCGCGAACTCATGAATCTTTCTATCCAACCACTCTTCAATTCCTTTCTTTGTCAGATTCCAATGATACAACATCAAACATATCTATGTAGATCCCGGTCCCGGCAACAGAACCATTTGTTGGCTTGTTAGGGCCTAACCCATGTTCGAAGTTAATTAGCCAAACAAATCCCTATACTACTGGCCCTTTTGGCAATAGTCCGCGGAGCGCGGATTGAGGTATCACCCAAAGTAGTATGGGAGGGTGCTAGAACCAGGTTTCTGCACCCTTGAGATGTCTGAGAGGTTTAACTGGTCCTTCGTTTGCTCTTGCGCGCAAGTTGCTTCACGCACTTCCCATTCCTCGTGGCCTGATACATTGCCTTCGCTCAACCCTAACAAGGGGTTGTGCCGTGCTCTACGCTATTACCTGAGATGTTACTTATCTTCCCGTGTTAATTAACTACCTTTTCCTACTTGAATATCTTATAATTAGCAATACAAAGCATTCATACACAATTGTGCAGTAAATAAACAATGTATTTCCAAATTATATCCAATCATGCATTAAACTAGAAAAAGATACATAGAATTATAGCAAAAATTATCTTTATTGATTCTTCCAATGGTTACAAACTCAACTTGCCATGCGCACTCAGTTGCAGGGGTATGAGCACTCAGCTGCAGACTACTAGGCCTCTGCGCACTCAGCTGCAGAGCCTTCTCCTACTCTACAACCCACAGCCACACTTTACACTTCGACTCCTCAATCACTTAGACTTCTCCTCTTATATTATGTAGTTCTTCTATACTTAGAGCCTCGCTCTATTTATACAATCCCATGGTCCGCGGACCATGGGTAGGTCTATCTAGCCGACATTACATTACAAAAACTACAGTGGACAACCCTGTGACTCTATTATACTTTCGCGCCCTACACCCGTCATTCACGGAAATTTTACAAAAAGATTCGGTCAAAACTTGGGCTTTAAGCCCCAAAACATGCCTTGGGGGGATTCCATCCCAATAATGCAAACAAAAAGTGCAGGATTTAGAAAACGGGAAAGCATGCATGTGTGTGAAGCAAGTCGCCATAACGGTGACCGTCCGTGCAAAAACAGTGTCATGCATGCAACAATAGTGAGATGCAAATGAAAACTGAAACAATGCTTCTACAAGTTAACATACATCAAAATGAAAGCAGGGGCTCATTGAAATCAAGTAGACAACACTCACACAAAGTGAAACACAAAAAGCAACAAAAACGCAATGCAGGACATGAAAGGCGGGCTTACCCCAAAAAAACTGAGCTGAATGTGCCGACGACTCCTAGATGCAATATGGGATGTCAAAGATGCAAGGTTGATGTGAGGAATGAGCTCTCCAGCATCTGGTTGATGAGTTTTGATAAAACCAAGGTTGCGACGTGCATGCCACAAATATAGGAAAATCGACACTTAGTAGGAGGTTTCTGAAATGATCCTTGCATGTAACCTCCAGCTGCTAAAAATAGATCCCTGAAACAAGGGACACCTTTACATGCTACCTTGGGAGAAGAAGTCCATGCATGCAAATCAGTTTTGCTCAGTCCTGGAGGGAGCTGGTCAACCTGAAGGCACACGCATCGATCTGCTTAGCTAAGGGGAAAAAATGTGCATTTTTGGGAGGGAGATGGGCTGGCTGCCTAGAGGGATTGCACAATTTCTGGGCAGAGCAGCTGATTGCTTTCCAGAATTGTTCAATTTCTAGGCTAAGCTGTCATGCTAGGAGGAATTGCACAATTTTCCCAGTGAACAATGATAGGCAGATTTGTGCAATTTCGGAGCCCAGCAGGCTGCCGGACATAATTGCACAATTTTTGGAGGGAAGGTTGGTTCCCCTCTAGAATTGCACAATTTCTTGAGGGAGCTGCTCAACCTGTAGTTGGACCAAGTCTGGAGAAACAACCTGTGAGGAGGATGAAACAAGTTCTCAGGCGCATGATGGAAATCTAATATAAAATCACCGACGCTTGAGTACTTGACAAGGAAAGACATGCTGTTGTGAAAGGTTGGTAGGGAGGCTCCAAAATGAAGCTAAGGAAAAATTTTGGAGGGTGGTTGTAGCCACTACAACAGACCTACTGCCAAATCTCAGGCTTGGGATCCAATGGAATTGGGGCCAAAACAACCATCGATGAGTCAGGAGGGTTTTCTTTTTCTGAATTTGAACTTTCTAATACATGAGCCCTCTTTGTGCCCCCTATTTCTTCATTCTTCCGATTCTTTTATGCCTGCAATTTTGTTACATGGATCGATACTATAACCACCTCACACTATTTGTGGGTAGTAGCATTATAATCATGAATTCCACCTTCCTCTTTGTCTGAACTCTCCATGAATTCTTCTTCTTCCTCCTCAAAAGTATCTGTATCTAAAAATTTCCAACCTCGTGGCTTGTGTGTCACTTTATTTTTTGGGGAATTTTTTTTTATCTATGAGCATGTGTTCTTCAAATGACCTGTTTAGAAACGATTAGTACATCTGAATGATGTGTTCTCATAGTCTAGAGATTAATACCACTGTATCTCTTTGTGTTTTAGTATAATGTGATATGGTAAGCATTTCTTAGATCAATCTCCACAAATATCTTAGTAAAGGTGAAGATGCCTTTCTTAGTTCTATCACAATCCCTCTTTTTGATTTTTTCCATAGTGTTACCAATATCCTCTAGACCCCTATGGTACCAAAAGGGAAGAGGAAGATTTGGGAGCCTCACCCAAACTAGAATTTGTGATATCATCATGTTTGTTGCATCGAATTTTGAGAACCATGGGGTTATAAAATGCCAACATTTCTCCATAACCATGACCCTTAATTTGAAACAAATCATAATCCTAATGTGAATCAAAATGGACAATGAAAAATCCTTTGGAGCATAAATAAAGGTCACAATAATCTGTCCAATAGGAAAAGATCCATTGATGTAATGTTTCTGGTTTTTGCCAAAAACAATTAAAACAACAAATAATTGCCTTTATTTGCATGGTAGAGAAGAGAGTATTCACCTTTGAAATATCAATTTCCACTGTTGGGGGGAGCTCCATTTGTTCAACAATGTATGGGCTCGATGTGTTTTGTATTTGTTCTATAGAAGATGAAGGTTTGTTTTTTATAACATATTTAAAAGAGGTGTCTATCCCTTTTTGTGTTCTAGGACCTGGAGCTTCACCTCACAACCCCATATTTGGGCTGAAATTTCTATAACGCTCCCCTCAAATTGTAGACTTTGTAGAAGGGCTAGAATGCCCCATTTGTCCCCAGTACTCAGTTTCAAGTTGTTTATTGTGTCAAATCTCCTCACCCAAAATGTTGTGGTCTTCCTGAATAATTTTTTTTTTTTATTATAAAAAATTGAAAATGGATCCAATCCTTCCCACTCTATCTATTACTCAGTTCATATCCAGAATGAGAGTGGGTCACAAGTTGTGAGAAAGGTACTTGAAACAACATCAATAACAACCTGCCTTGCATATCCAAAACCTTAGACATAGAGCATACACAGTAAATAAAAAAATGGTTTGTGGGGACTTACGAAGAGACCCAAAGATCCTTAGGTTATGTCAATCATATGCCTCGTATTCATTAGACTCAAAGACCACAACGATGAATCTCCAACACAAATATGAGAACATACCCCCTTAGTATATGAAATAGTGTAACTCCAACATGACTAGGCTTGAGACAAAGTGTGTTGCCTTTTCCACACATCCCATCTTCTATTCCATTAGAGAAATTTTTAGGTCTAAAATGAGACTCCTAAGGAATACTATAAAATAATAGTGGAAATAATAAAATAAGATTAAATTACATCATCAAATTTTAGAGAGAAAATAGAAAAAACTATTTTTTTTCAACTTGTATTTTCAACTTATCTCCTTATGGTTTTACTCAAATTTTGAGTGGGAGCACTTGCTAGATGCAAAATTAATTGCTCATTCAAGGAGTACCCAGGTTGCATACTTTTGATCGACCCCGCTACATGAAAAATGAAAAATACAAGAAAAAACGTGATTGCAATCATGTTTTTCATGTATTTATCATTTTCATGTACCTGGGTCCATCAAAAGTATGCAACATAGGTACTCATTGGATGAGGAATTAAATCCTGCAACCAATGAGTGCTCCTGCTTGAAATTTGACTAAAACCATAGGGAGATAAGTTGAAAATACGAGTTGAAATGTAGTTTGTTTGTTTGTTTGTTTGTTTTTTTTTAACATTTTTACCTTTTTACTACAAAAATGATGAATCATCCTCCATGGTTTACATCATCATCTTGAATCTTATTGGTTCTTATAAAATTTATTTTGGTTGTACATGTTTGTTTTGAGGCCCATTTTAGACCTCAAAATTTCTCTAATGCCATTCTCATAGTAAGATTGAAGATTGAAATAACTCCACAAGCGAAGGTCAACCCCCTGATCTAAACCTCCACCTCCAGGCCGGTCCTAGAGCACCAATCAATGAAAAACTGACCATATCTCCGCTAGAGAGGGTACAAAAGAATCCCATTTAGAGCCATGGTCAAAACAATAAAAAATTTCCCCTTTACGAGAAACTCGAAGGCTTTTGTGGAAAAAATTGAGCTTAACATCAACGCGATTCCTAACAATTCTATAAAATGCAACCCTAGTTCGCTTGCTCACCATTTTTCCTATCTCATCAACTTGTGATTATCACACACATCTTATTCATATGTTTGATGGAAAATTAGTGATAAAGAAAGCATTTTACAACACAATTGTCATGATTGGAGTATAAGAGGAAACACTATTAACATTGGAAAGAACGTATGCTTTTCCACAAAAGTCTGCATACCTTTCTTAGTACAATGAAGGTACGTTTCCATCCAATCATCTATGGCATGCAATATTTGGACATCTTAATATGAAAGTATTCATTCGCTGAAAAATAATGGTGTTTCTAGTTTTCCAACTATTCCTAGGACATTGAAGCAACATGATTCTTGTATCTTAGGAAAACATAACCAACAACCATTGCATGAAAACTTGTATAAAAAATGCACTAATTTATTTTGATTTATGTGGCCCTATGCTTGTTCCTTCCACAAATGGAAATAGATATATGATGGCTTTACACCAAGATGTGTTTGGTATACTTGAAATGCAAATCAAAATATTTTGAAACTTTTAGAAATTTTCATGCATGGATTGAAAATGATGCACAATCATATGTTGGCTCCATTTTTACTAGTAATAGGAAATAATATACTTATAATGAATTTGAAAATTATCTTCGTCAACATGGGATTCAACATCAAACCATTGTTCCATACAATCCTCACAAAATGATGTAGTTGAAAGAGAATGAACATGACTATTTTGTATATGGTTCACTCCATGATGTTTACAAAAAATATAAATTTGATGTTCTAAGCTAATGTAGTTATATGTCTATTATATATCAAAAACAAATGTCCATCTCATGCTCTTAGAAATAATAATCCTTATGAAATGTTGTATGACCACATTCATTTTGAAAGGCATCTCAGGGTCTTTGGTTCCACCCCTATGCCTTGATTTCTAAGGAACAAAGAAGCAAGCTTGATGCAACGAGTCATAAATGTATCTTCTTGGGGCATTCAGATACAACCAATGCATATTGTCTTTACAATGAGGTAAATGTGAAGTTGTTTTGTCTAGAGATGTGATTTTTCTTGAATCTTCCAAGGTTGACAACACTGTTAAGCGACAACTTGATCGTTTTGATAGGTTAAATCATGCAAAAAGTTATCATGAATTTGGTATTGAAATTCCACATCTCGAAGGGGGGACCCATATCTTAGATCAACCTACACAATCTCTTTCCAAAGCATTGTCTCCCCCTAATGAAGTTATTACCACTTCTTCAAGTTAGGAAGACCCTTTGAGTGATGTGATTGAGAGGATGGAAAGGATTGAAAGGATGATTTTTGATGCATCCTTATCTCAGTCAATAGAGCAACGTGGACCATCTTAGAAATTCCCTGAAAAATAGCTTACCAAAACATTTGAAAGTGTTCATCTTGATGAGGTAAAAAAGGCAGGAACCAAACATTCCACTAAACAAGATTCAAGTGATACAGATAATATTGATTTAGTTTATGTAGATGAAATGAACATTTCATATGATTGTGAATTGGATTTGTTTACTAACTTTGAAAAAACTTCCTTCAAATAAGCTACTTCTCACAATGAATGGAAAGAATCAATGCAGAGGGAGTATGATGCTTTGATAAATAATTGATTTGGAAGTTGGTGGACCCTCCATTTGAAACCAAACCAATTGGCTGCAAGTGAGTCTACAAGAACAAGTACAAATGAATGAAAAACACAAAGTGAGGTTTAAAAAAGGTGTTGATTATGAGGATAATTTTGTAAAAATATGGTGATAAAACTGAAATTTCTTAAGAAATTTTAATCTAAATCAAGAGACACAATTATACTCTGTTGATCTGTGGAATTCAATTCACAATTTAGAACAATAATCTTAGACATGCAATAAGAAGTAGCACACATGCACAATATTTTTTCTAGGGGAACCAACTGGGAAAAACCCCTCAAGCCTCTTTCCATTAATAAGATGAATAAAGAATTCATTACAATTTCTTGCCCACTTTTACCACAACTTGCAAGTGAATAACCTATCTCTCCTCTCAATGAGAAGCTCTGACCCAAACTTAGTCAATTTCTGCCTATGCTTGAGCCCCTATTTCCTTGTGTAAATTTCGAGGAATTAGCCCCTATTTTTATGATTTTTCCTCCAATTGATTATGCAATTCCCAAGGATTGATCATCTAAATGCATGCAACATTTGTACACTCAAACTAGTTTACAACTGCTTGTTACACTGCCTTAGAATCTCCACCACAATTGAGGAACTTAGATTCCTTGCATGCACTAGCTATTTTGAGCTGATTTATTGGTTAACTGGATGATCAATGAGTTAGATTTTTGTCCCATTGCACAACCGACCTTCTACTATTTCCTCCAACTATTAGAACTAGTTTAACTGAACACAACTGGATATAACTGAACTTGACTACTAAAATTTAGCAATCACACACGCTTAAATGAATTCCAATCCCTCTAACTGGAATTTACTGAGCTAACTGAGTGACAAGAGCCATGTCACACAAGATAACTGCATCCAAGTTGTCTGTTGATTAGGAAATTCAAATTTTCTCAATTTGACCAAGGCAAAGTCAAATTGAGACTTTCTTGCTACACTTCTCAGTACTCCCTCTCATCACAAAAAGGATTATTGACCACCCTTATCATGAACCTGTGGAATTATAACTCCCCTCTTGACAAAGCCTTTGTCATGATGTCAGCATCTTGTTCCTATATCAAAATGTATTATAACAACATTATCTACCTCCGCACATAATCCTCTAAATGATGATACCGGATATCTATATGCTTGGATCGATCATGAAATACTAGATTCTCAAAGAGCTTAATGAAATTCTGATTGTCACAATAGATCACAGTTGGATCCATCATCTGACCAAACAATCCCACAAGTATCTTTCTCATCCATATCACCTCACATGTTGCTTGACGTGTAACCATGTATTTTTCTTCTACCGAGTTGAGCGTCATATATCTCTGCTTCTTGCTGTACCAGGAAACCGCTGCAAACCCAACACTAAAAATTCCACCTAATGTACTCTTTCAGTTGGATGGAATCCTTGCCTAATCTACATCTGTGAAGCCACATAACTTCACTCCCTTACCATAATCCATAATGGGTAGTGCCTCTGAGGTATCATAAAACACGCTTCACTGCCTTCCAATACAATTTTGTTGACCTAACCAGAACTTATCTCAACTGGTTGACTGCATATCACATATGGTCATGTGTTCAAAAGATACATTAGTGAACCTATTGGCTTCCAGTAAATGGTAGCATCAACCTCTCCACTTGAAGTGGAATTCTCCTTCCTCTAATTGGTCGCTAGAGGTGTCTCCAAGGGATTAAAACTCTCCACGCAAAATCTTTGCAATATCTCATTAGCATACTTTCCTTGAGACACAAACAATTCCCCATGGCCTTGCCTTACTTCTATCCCGAGGAAGCAATGCATGAGACCCATTTCCTTCATCTCAAATTCCCTTGCAAGGTCCTCCTTGCAAGAGCTAATTAAATTTTCATCACTTGTTAATATTAAAAATCATCAACATATAAAACAATGATGAGAAATTTACCTTATACCAAAATGTGATAGAGGTTTGCATTCACTTCATTTTTGGTGAAGCCCAATCTCATGAGATAACTATCGATCATGTTGTATCAAGCACGGGGTGCCTTTTGATGAGCCTAAGTATTGCAACAAGAATACTGCAACTCCTAAGGATATTAACTTTAATTATAAACTCGGGGTTCGTACAAACTTAAGAGGTATCAACACTATATGTGCAACATACAATGTGTCCTTCCCTCGTTGTCATGATGTAATGGAGTGCATGTAATGAAATCAAATCCTAAACTAATTGCAAAAAATGAAATGCTTGAAATGGAAACCTTAACCTATTGCAAGAAATAAAATACAAGGAAACAAACCTATTCTTGTAGGAAACTCACACACATAAAATAAACTCAATAAAATAAACAATCATAAATATAGAAACCAGACATGGTGGAAAAGACAGAGAGCCATCATGTGGTCTCTCATGCTCATGTAATTCTCTCTTATTCAAATAATTTAATAATACATTTAAATACATGAGAAAGTGGTCTTAATATAGTGCGTCTATCTTAGACTCACTAGGTTGAGACAATTTCTCAACTTACACACTAATTTAGGAGAGCTAGTTGGAGAGAATCTCTCATCCAAACTAGAACCCTTGGTTTGAAGAATTCTCATGATTTTATTTATTTAATTGGATTTATTATTGATTTTTAAGAGAGTGAGGATAACAATCCCCCCCTCAATGATAAATCCAAAACGAACAAGGAACCATCTTCCAAGTTCTCAAGTTAATCCTCAAAAACATTTGCTTGAAAAACTGCCAAAGCTGGATGCTGGAAAAACTCAAATCTGAAGAGAACATGAATCAGCTACATGTATGATTCATCTCTGAATGTCACTTGACAACTCCATCATGTGCCAAGCTGCAAAAGGATCCAACTATGCTTTCCTTGAAATCAACATCATGTGTCCACTGACACAATTTGATGAACGCCCACTCGCGTATTTGCTGATGATGATTGCCCACTGGCTGATGAAGATGCCCACTAGCTGCTTTGTTGATGTTGTCGAGACTTTCAGTTTGACAACCACTTGTCAATTTCATTGACATTTTTCCCCCTTTGTCAACTGAAAGGAGAGGAATTCTTCTCCAAATTATATCTAAACTCTGAACTCCCCCCCTTCAGGTGTAGGAGAGTTTCACTGTTGTACTCGCCCATTCCACTACACGAGAGTACCATCTTCATTTGACTGTTGGCTGCAATATGTGTGTGTGTGAATCCAATTTTAAAACTTGTACAATCTTCTGGTTGCGAATGACCATTCCCATGGATCAATCCATGAATAATCGATCTTTAATCTGGCAGGTTGGTCTTATTTGCAGCATTTCTCTGATGAATGATTCTGCTTGCCACAATGGTGACAAGGATGGAGATCAAAACACTGATATTCCAGATGACTGGTTCTTTGACAATGAGAACATGTCATTTTGTTTGCAACTTGAGGTTGTGTGCATTTCTGTTTGTCTACAATTGTCTCATGGCTTGTTGACGTTATTTGATCAAGAAATCCTGCACTGATGAACTTGATTGGCTTAGAATAATCGGGGATGTGCAAGTTGTTTTCATCTTTATCATATCCTAATCCTTGTCGATTTTGATTACTTTGAATTTCTTCTCATGGATTAATGGTGGGTTTGGAAGGAAGTTGAACTGAAAAAACTTCAACCCTTGAAGCTAGGTGGATGAATGAAGTGTAATGATCAACTGTCTCTGGATTGGTCACAGACTTGGAAGCAACATGCTTCTCTTGCAACTCATTTCTTTGCAGTTGCGACTCTAGTTGAAGAAACTTGATCATTTCATGTGCATGTTGAATATGCACTTGAATATTGGCAAGAGTTTCTTTGCTGATTTGCACCATGTCTTCAGCAGTTGAGAGGATCAAATTGTTAAGAACCTTTAATAACTGAATGCTTTTCACCATGTGAACTTGCTGGAACTCACGCTCGCTTGCATTTAATTCTTGTTGGATTTGTAGAACTCACGCATTTGATGTTTGATTGATTATTGCACGCTTGCTTGAACTGGTTTTAACAATTGATTGTTTGAACTCACACTTGCTTGCTTTCATGCTCGCTTGATGATTAGTTTGAATGACGCACTCGCTTGATGACGATCACTTTGATTGAATGAAACATTATGAATGCTTTAATGAACTTTACACAGGCTCGCTTGTTGTGTGTTGAAATGTTGTACTTGATTTTATTACTTGACACACTCGCTTGATCTTAGTGCGCTTTCTGTAGATACATGCTTGTTTTGATGCTTACTTGAAGATTAGAGTCCACGCTCGTTTGAAGATAATTGCTTGCTTTCAAACACTTGCTTGATTGATTACTGACACTGTGCTTTCTTGAATGTACTCACTGAATGTGCTGATTTTAAACACGAAAGGGTGTCGAACACTGTCGAAAATGCACCCAAGAGACAAATGACAAGTTCAATCTTGATGACTCAGTTGAAGACTAACTTGAGTTAATGTATTCACATTAACAATTCATATTGGGGTGTCGGTTACAATCGAGAATGCACCCGTACAATTCAGTTAAAAAATATTTATCTGTAAGTGATACAAAAAGTGTTGATAATGTTGATGTCGTCTTGGCTTGAAATGCTTGATTTTTGTAGTGTCCTTAACTTGATTGCTTTGGTTACATGATGTGAAATGTTGTTGTAGAATATTACGTTTATAAAGTTGATGATGTGACGTTTTGTGCTTATGAACTTAATTGATTATGGGAGATTTGATTTCAGGAACTTGATCGTTGACTTGTATATGTAAACTTTCTTATGTGCATGTAGTTGTTTTGTTTAAGTGATTTGTTTTAAAAATTCGGATCAAATCATGCAAGCACATTCATGACACAGAGTGTACCTATGCTCCCCTTATTCAATTTCGGGCAGATATAGGACACGATGACCACAAAAAAATATTTGTTTTTATTTAAATATGAGAGTACATCAACCTTCACCTTCTCAAGCAATGAGAATGTCACACTCGCAAACTTTTGTCTTTAAAAACTGTCTGCACCGACTCAATCCTTCTCAAAGAAAAAATTACTTTGAATTACAACAATGAATTTGTCTCAAACAAAAAATCGCTTATCACTCCCAATGTAAAACACGTATTAATCCATTACATAAAAAATATTTTATCCACTCCTTATCTCTCCTAAAAGTTATTTAATAAAAAGTATACCTTATTTCTCCACATTTTATATCTCTCAAAAATCACACTTTATAACCTTATCACTCCAATAAATTTATTTTACCAACCCTTTAATGACTTGGAAAATTATGACCCTTTAACTTTGGAAAACCTTACCAAGTTTCCACTGGGCCACACTGGCTCACACTGGAATTTGTTATCACACTGGCTTGTTGTTGCCTCTTGATCCTTGAAAAAGGTTGTATCAACAATACAAATAAAAATATGGATGTTTTCAGAATGTTTTCTAAAGTTACAGTTCAAAAATTCCAACTCAATAATAATCTCTATACACACGGATAGAAGGACTGGAAGATTTCTCAAAGCATTTCCTACCTAAATGCGAATAGTCCATCATATTGCTACCCCACAGAAGCGATACTCACAATACAATAAGAAGAAGAATTAATTTCAACTGCTGTTGCAACTTACAAAGTGATTTTGTTCATCAGTCCTGGCTCTTCCTTCATGTGGACTTGGTTCATGCTCCGAAATTGAGGGAGAAATTTGGTCCCTTTCCAACACTACTAACTCGGCCAAGACAGTGGAGATTGCGGGCCTCTTTGACAGTATGGTCTTAGCATATGAGCAGCTCCAACACATAGAATTTGGCCCTCTATTTTTTTTGGGTAAATCCAGCTACGAAGTAGAATTCGGCCTCCATGCTTGGCACACTAAATTTTGATAATGCACAAATAATTCAGCCTCAAAATGGATAAATTTGCTTGGGTTTGATTTTCTTTTTGGTGCCAAAAATTGTGAATAAAGCTGGAGATGTTTGGCCGAATGAAGGCTACTATTAAATCTAATTCGGCCTTTGTCTTTCTGTCTTTATGAATGAAGTCGGCCCTCCTGCATTGGGTATAATGACCAGACATAACTCTAGAAATATGGCTATGTGAGTGCCCTGGAAAAACTTCGACCTCTTGTAATGAAGAATCTTGCTTTCCTGCAATATCAATTCTGCCCCTAATCCTAGATTAGATGCTTGCATGCATGACCTGAACATAGCTGTTCAAACTGAGGTGAGCGCAACAATCATTAAAATAATGTCCGATCAGATAGCAATGGCACCACCATATGTCTATACAGCATGAAAAAAACGCATTAAAGGACGTTAGACATCTCAGAACATCCCAAAGAGAAAATTTAGGTGAAAAAATTTGCAGACAGGAAACCTCCCACGTTTGTAATCTTAATACCTCTAGATTGTATTTCTATATAGACACAACTGATTCGGAAGTCATAGAAAGCAACTGTGGGAAGAACCTACCAACTACCAATCTCACAGGAACACTGTCAAATGATTTCCCTCAGATTCCATAACTTCTAGAAGTTCTGAAACTTAGAGAAAATAATCGAGGGAGAGGATATGTCAACCTCCAAATTCCTCGCATCTTGTATGCTTTCTATTGTTCAAACCCGGGATGCGAGATTATATAATCAAGGTTTTCGATTGGTTGGAGCTCCAATTACTTGAATATTGTTATGTAGCCATGATCTCTCTCGATGCAACATTCAATATAGTTAAGGCTTCAATTAAGCTTCACACAGCATCACACAGTCGCTTATCACTAGTCGGCTTGACTTAGCAGCCTCACATGCATAACAATGCACTAGGTCTCCGTCACACGGCACCCGATGCTCAACACATATGCATAGTCAGTCCACTTCTTTCTTGACACTCTGATACCACATGTAGAAACTCACACACATAAAATAAACTCAATAAAATAAACACTCAGAAATATAGAAACCAGACATGGCGGAGGCAGAGAGCCATCATGTGGTCTCATACTCATGTAATTCTCTCTTATTCAAATAATTTAATAATACATTTAAATACATGAGCAAGCGGTCTTAAGATAGTGGGTCTATCTTAGACTCACTTGGTTGAGACAATTTCTCAACTTACACACCAATTTACGAGAGCTAGTTGGAGAGAATCTCTCAATCAAACTAGAATCCTTGGTTTAAGGAATTCTCATGATTTTATTTATTAATTGGATTTATTATTGATTTTTAAGAGAGTTAGGCTAACAATTCTAATTTCATAAAGTAAATATCATAAACCAAATTTCAAACATTACATTTCAAAGAGTTTAGATCCATTAACAAAGTTCATTGGATGTGGCAATCATCATTGTATTATCCATTTCATAAATCCGTCCATTAGCCCAAATCGCTGAAATGTTTTGCATGGGTAAAATTGAAAGTAATAAGTGGTATTTAGTATTCCCTAATCATTTATTTAGAGCGTAGGGGTCTTGATTCAACCCTAAGGGACAATAACCAAGCTTCTTGAACAAACATGGGCAAGTATATACACGCTGGAAGAGTACTACAGGAAACAACATATTTACTACAGGAAATTATAATTCATCGAATGACCAAGAAAATAAAATCCAAATTGGAAGGGACAACTTTTTTATTGACTAGGATTTCTTAGGTCTCCATTCCAAGTGGAATCACTCAAAAATACCTCTGTTAACCCATGCTAAAAAATAACAGAAAATTACTTGCCTAAAATCAGTAAAATTCGAGAACTAGTAAGCTAGTAAATCTATCAAATGCCTAACCTAATCAAGTGAAAATGAAATGGGGTAATTTTTTTTATTAAATAGATTTTTTTTTTGATCCAATTCAACTGGAATCAACTCGATTGAATCTTGTTAGCATGCTCTAAAAAATAGCAGAAATTTACTGTTATTTGCCACAAGGGACTTCCAGAAATCTAGATTTGGGAATAAGGAAACTAATCCAAGTAAATAAATGATTGCTATGAACTTTCAAAGATATTCCATAGATGAAATGATGCTTGTGATCCCGCAAAAGAACTTAATTCAACTATTTAACCCAATCCTACAACAAGAAATCATTAATACTAAATGCAGAAATATAAAAAGACAAGAACAAGAGATGCATATGAATAAGAAGTGAAAAGAAGAAAAGTAAATGACAAAAGGGCTCTGAGGCTCTTGGGATGGCCAAGACCAAGGAAAATCAGAGTCCTATGGAGGAGACCAAGACTTACAAGCTGAACATGGCACCAATCTTCATTATTTCCATCAATACAATTACATCCCTGCAGAAAATGAAAGTGGAGCTGCAAAAATATGAGTTCTCTCCACAAGAAGACTAATAAAAATCAACCCCTAGAGGCAAATTCGACTTAGTACTTATAAAAAATGATTGGGAATCATTCCCCATGAAAGGAGGAAGCTTTCCGCACCAAAATCCATTGATAAGTGGATCTGGCTCCCAATACTAGGAATTTACATTAAATGGCAAGGAACACGTTCCTAGATTTTCCACAATCTGTGCCATAATTCCATAATATATTCTTGATTTATTATTTAATATTGATCATTCTATAGTAGAGAGCAGGTCCCTAAATTATCTCCTCCTCCAAATCTCCATAATCTGCCCAATATTTTCACAATATTCCACAAAAATAAATAATATTAGGCGCAAATATGCATTTATCCATAAACCTTCCTAATTAACATATTAAAGTTAGAAATACATTATCTAATGCAAAAATATAGGTTTAATGTGTTGAAGGATGGTCATATGGGCCTTAATTTATGTCTAATTTAGAGGCACATGCCTTAATTTTTGTCTAATTTAGAGGCCCATCATACCCTCTGCTGAAAGTGTTTCTCATCCTCTAAGAAACTTAGTGACCTCATTATGCCTCATTCATGGCTCTAGTGGCCTCTCTCTTGTGCATTTATCAATCCTTTCTCTTAAGAATCTTGGCTGTAAGTTCTGCAAGGATAAGAACAAAAATGTAGTTTTTTGTTTCATGATTGTTTAACATTATTTGAAGCAAAAAAACACAAATTTCCTCTTTGCAAGTGAACTCTGTTGGTTTTTAGATCCATTTCATTCATATCCTCTCTCTTGAAACCTTCATTCCATTTTCACTCATTTTTCCAAAATTGTTTGTGCATAGAAAAATCACAGTGTTTCTTGAGACCATCTGCCTTCTTCCCGTTATTTAAGATGGGTTCTTGAATATTTTTCAGTTTGGAAAGGTCTTACACATCCTTTTCCACCCTCATTCTACCTTTTTCCACCATTTGGATACCTCTGAAACCTTCAAAATTCCTTTAGATGGGAACTAGGACATCTTGTAGTAATTCCTGTAGTAACTACAAGAAATCCTGTAACAACCTGTAGTAACTACAGGAAACCCTGAAGCAGCTTGGGGTAGGCCCTCAAATTGACTTCAATGCCTTTCTCCCCTTTCTATAACACCTTTTAGGCCTTGGACAAAAGATAGAAAGAGATTAGAGACCTCTTGGAAAACCTCTTTTCATCACTGCAGTTTGAGTTCTATTTTGATGGTGAATGCCTTCTTGCCTTTTGTTGCCTTCTTCTTCTCTTTTGTGGCCTAGATTATTTCCTAATGGCCTTGGAGTTCTTTGTTTTGATTAGGTCTCTCTTAGGCACTACAATTTTGGGTTTTAGCACAATTTGTTCCTTTCTTCCTTCTTGTAGCATCATTCTACCTTCCTGTAGCATCATTCTACCTTCCTGTAGCAGTAATTGCTTCTCTTTGAGGGCCTTCTAACTATATGGGAGTGATGAGAAATGATGTAGAGGGGTTGGAGGATGATGCTAGGGCTTAGGAGGAGTAATGTAGGTTTGTGAAAATGGAGAGGATACCTTATGTGTGTTTTTTTCAAGAAATTTTCAGGGTGAGACAGAGTGTAGGGTTTGTTCTTGAAAAAATATTAATTTTTTCTTATGAAATGGGATGGATGAATGATGGATAGATAGTGGATATGAAGTGGATGGAGGGCTTGGTGTGCTGTGGTGACTTGGCTTTTGTAGAAATTTCTTCTTTTAACTTTTGTCCCCATTCCTCGAAATCATCACCCTTTATAATTTGGCTTTTCCACATTGTAGGAGTGAAGGAGTGAGCTGCAATTACCTAGATGAAGGTGGCTGAGTCTGTTGACCCATCCTTAGCTTATGAAACCTCATCTCTCATGCATTGACAACAAATTTCTAACTATAATATGCTCAAGAGAAGAGGTCAAGAATATTGCATACATGTACTTACCTGATGATTGTTGGAGAGGCATGCATGCTGCTCCTGAGTTGATGATCGATCCATGGTCCTCTAGAGGTGATAATTTCCTTCATTTGCTTATGCACAGGTCTTCATAGCTTGGTGATTCTAAACCTCTGTCTTCCAGTTACCATGAGGAAGCTATCTTAGTTGAATCCAAACTTCTTGGAGTGTTGGGATTGGCCATGGGTAATGTTCACATTCCCTATACCTTATTCCACCATTAAGAACCTTTCCCACACTTTATTTCACTTTCCATACCTTTCTGTAGCTTTCAACCTATTTCCTATAGTAAATTAGGACATCTTGTAGTACTACAGGAAACCCTATAGCCGCTTGTTTAAACCCATATCTCCCAAATGGTATATTGGATTGACCTGGAATTTTTTGAGAATGTTTCCATCATCCTTATGCACCTCCCCATAAAAATAGTTTGGCCAATAGATGCACGAATCTTGAGAAAAATTAAAATTTGTGTAAAATGATGGAGGCTGATTTCTTGGAAATTGTGGACTGGAATTTGTTGAAATTTCTTGGGCATGTTACCATCATCCATATGCCTCCCCCCATGAAACAACTTTGCAAATAGATGTGGGCATATCAAGAAAATTAAAAAATGGCTGTAGTTGATGGAGGTCGGTTTCTCGAAAAATGTGCACTGGAATTCACTGAAATTGCTTGAGCATGTTACTATCATCCATATGCATATCCACCTGAAACAAATTGGAAAATGGATGCATTGTTTTCAAGATATGGCAAAAATAAGTTTCTGCTCTATGTATTTCTGTTTCCTGTAGTAAAACAGAGCCTTCCTCTAGTATTTTAAGACAACAAGGAAAATTAATGGGAAAATATTGGGAATGATGGGGGATGGTGGAAATAGTTGAGGGTGATGGATTGTCATGGCCTTGGTCCTTATGAAGCATCTGAGCAAAGGAGGAGAAAGTCCAAGTTTGACTTTCTTTGATTAGAATTTTGACCAATTTTTTCTTTTTTTTGGTGCCAATTTGTTTTTGTTGCTTGCAGATGTTGGAGAGCACCTGCGTTCATCAGAGAGATACATGGAACAATTTTTTTTTTTTTTTAGGCCTACTAGCTGCGTCAATGAGGTTTTCAACTAGTAGGTCTGCCTAGGCGTCTCAAAGGAGGTTTTCACCTATGTTTTTTTTTCCAACCCATTGACTGCCTCATGGAGATTTTCAATCAATGAGCCAATCTCAGGCGCCTCAAAGAAGGTTTTCACTTGAGATTTTTATTTTTTATCTTATTTTTCATTTTTTATTTATTTTCCTATCCTACTCTACTTGAAAAAACAAAATCATTTTCAAGTGTAGGAATACTTCCAATGGAACCATGTGCACATCAAGATGACATATAAACTAATATGTAAGCTTGCAATATCTGATTTGACATGTGCCTGAATTTCAGAGGCCAAATGCTTTGACTTTGAAAATATCAAGCATAGTTGAAGAAGAGAGTGATGCTCCATCTTGTTGATTTTCTGGAACCAAACCTCAATATAACTCTGATGTCCTTGGTTTGCTTGCTTATCTGGATCATTCTTAATGTCTTCTTCTACCATGACCTTCAAATCATCCTCTTTTTGTTGTTTGTTCTCTTGAATAAATGGAGGATTTGATGTTAACCATGAGGGAGCTTTCTCAATCTTTGATTTTGATGTATGCTCTTCATCAAGTGCAACCCATGATTCTTTGGTCTTCTCTTTTGAATCTTCTTTTTCTGCATGTTGTCCTTCAATGACATCAAGAGAATCTCCTTTTTATAATATTTTTCGTGAGCTGAGATGAATACCATTGAGATCAAGAAGAGATGTTTGGAAGTGTTGTACCTCAACATCGTAATTGCGCTGATCTACTTCATCGTCTGAGTTTGGAAATGGTGGTACAAGTAGTTGAGTGGGAGTGGATATTTGAGATGAATGTGGTTGGAGTTGTGGTTGTGGTGGAGGTGAATGGTAGGGATAACATGGAGTTGGGTATGGAGGATATTGAGGAAAATATTGAGGATATTATGGATGGATCCCATAAGTTCCTTGCTAACCTTGTTGCCAAGCTTGGTTTTAGGGTTGAGATGGCCAATGTTGCCAATGACAGGGTGTGTTACAATTACTTTGAGGTGGATATGCATAACCTTCAAATTGTGAATTAGGCTCTTGCATCATACTAGGTTGACGAGGCTTCCATGGTCCTCTTGGAGCTACATAACATAGCTGCATTGGCAATTGACTTGCTCCATTGTCCTCTTGGTAAACTTCCTTCAACCTCGGTAATGAGGGGAAATATTTAACATCATGTGATTCTGTATGGACAACACAAATATCAACATATTATTTTTGCTCATTTTGTATTGTTAACATTTCTACTTGTTTATTTAGATTTCTAATAATTTTTGTTTTAAAGTTATCAAACAAATTTCCAAGTTGAACTTGACTTATCGATCTTGATGTTGATTTACTTACTCTTGCCCTTCATCTTGATATGTGTTTGCATGTTTCACAAATTTCTTCAATTGATAATTGATATACATCACCTATACTCATGAGATCAAGGAGATAAATCTACTCATCCCTTATTGTTCTAAGTAAGAGGGTTTTTAGTGTGTCAGATTATAAATGATGTAGTTTTTCTCTCTTAACATTAAACATGAACCTCTGTATTAGATCCTCTAGACTCTCATCTTATTTTTGATTCATTCTAAAGATTTATTCTTTAAGATCACGATCTTTATATTTTCTAGAAATATCTTTTGCATCTCACTCCATGATCTTATTGAATTAGTCCCTAAACCGAAGACCCATTTAGGAGTTCTATCCTTCAATGTTGACAGAAACAATGTCAATTTTTGAGTGTTTAGAAAGTAACTATAATATCTACAAAGGATTTCAAATTCAAAGAGAAAGGTTTCCAAATCCTCTGACCTTAAACCATGAAAGTTTGGAAGAAAAGATGGTGGGATGTTCTTCATATGCATGCTGATATCAATGTCTTGAATGGGAAATCCGAGAGGATCTTCCTCGTTTTCATCATCTACATCCATTTCTCCTACTCTCTCTATCATCTCTTCTCCTTCTACCTGCAAAAATGAATGGTGATGTGGCTCTTACTACACCACGTGATCAAATGGCGGGGTTTGTGTTGGAGAATATTTTTTTTTTGAATAAGAATGCTAATGCAATTTTTATTTTTTGCAGAAAGTAAAAGAAATGAATCAACTATAGAAGAAAACAATGCATACTTTGACACCTCCCCGACAACGGTGCCAAAAAGTGATGAGCCTCAGTATTGCAACAAGAATGCTGCAACTCCCAATGCTACCAACTTTAATTATCAACCTGAGTTTTGTACAATCTTAAGAGGTATCAACACTAATCGAGTGCATGTAATGAAATCAAATCCTAAACTAATTGCAGAAAATGAAATGCTCAAAATGGAAACCTTAACCTATTGTAAGAAAGAAAATACAAGGAAAGAAACTTATTCTATTTACATAAAGTAAATATCATGAACTAAATTTCAACCATTACATTTCAAAGAGTTTATATCCATTAACAAAATTCATTGGATGTGGCAATCATCATTATATTATCCATTTCATAAATATGTCCATTAGCCCAAATCGCTGAAATGTTTTGCATGGGTAAAGAGACAAGTCTTAAGTGGTATTTAGTCTTACCTAATCATTTATTTAGAGCCTAGGGGTCTTGATTCAACCCTAAGGAACAATAACCAAGATTCTTGAGCAAATATGGTGTTAGGCCCATATACTACTAGTGTAACTCCTTATTGTTATTAGTACAACCCCCTTATTATATTTTTGTACCCATGTAGTCCCCATATTGTTATTATTGTGCCCCATAAAAACCCACTATTGTTATTATTGTGCCCTTACATTATCACTGTATGTGCTTTGATTAATAGACCCTTAGACGCCTATATATAGAAAGGAGGTCTTGTCATTTGTATCATCTAAGAATTGTTCATTTGTGTAATGTAAAGGAGGTTTCCCCCTCGAAGAGGTTGAATTATAAGGCGTTGATCTATCTTTTCTATCTTTTTGTGAGCTGGTTTCATAACATTTGGTATCAGAGCTTTGAATTCTAAGGTTTCGCTGCCCCAAACAGGGCATCATGGCATTTGCGCTATAACTTTTTTTCTACGATCTTTCAGACACTGGAAAAAACCCATTTGAGAAGAAATCGTTCTAAACCTCGGGCCTGAATTTTAGAGCTTTTCGTGCTATATTTACAAAGATATGATTTGAGGAATTTTGCCTTTTTGCAGACTCCCGAATTACATTCCAAACAGGTGACTTGGGGAAAACAGTCATAACTTTTGTTTTGAGCATCAGATTCAAATTTCATAAGAAGTTACAGAACGAGGACGAACTGTAGTTTCTTGTATACATTTTTCAAATCCAAAGGTCGAAATAGGGACACGTGACACGTCATACAAGTTCGCTCTACTGAACTAGTCTATAATCAGGTCATTGTGGGATATTTGGCATAACTCTTCCTTGGAGAATCCAATTTGGATCAGACTAGTGGCATTGGAAAGAGGATGCAGAGGGCTACTACAAGTCACAATTTCAAAATTTGAAGATCCAAAATTACAGAGTTACAGTCGTTTCAAGATTAAGCTCCTAAAATCAAGAAAAAGCGAGATGAGGAATTTTGATGGCAAGGATATGGGGAATTGGATACTACAGATGGAGAAATATTTTGATCTACATGGTGTACCACTGTTACAAAAGGTATGTATTGCATCCAATTATTTAGAACCGAATCAATTTTTATGGTATAAAGGGCATTGTTCTTGTAAACCACTTGTCACTTGGTCAATTTTCACGGAGGAAATGATAGCACATTATGAAGATACAAAGAGAAACACCTTCTTTAGCCAATTGATAAATCTCAAACAAAAGTTTTCAATGGAAGAGCACATTGAGGACTTTCAAAAATTTAATATAAGGGAAAATGATATTCCAGAGAAGCAGAGGATTGATGTCTCCATAGGGACTTTAAAGGATGACATTCAACATGAGGTTTGTCTTTGGGAACCTGATTCATTGGAGAAGGCATTCAGGTTGGCAAGAAAAGTGGAAAGAAAAATTATGGAAACAATGAATTCTACCCATCACAACTATAAACATGGAAGTGTTGTTTCTCCTAGCCTTCCACAACCTACAAGGGTGACACGACGACAATTGGAAGAAAAAAAGAGAAAAAAGGCTTTGTTACAATTATGATAGCAAATGCACTAAAGGTCATAAGTGTGCTGAGAAGAAATTATTTTACATAGATTATGAAGAGGAGGAATAAAAGGATCAAGAAATATAAAAAGAAGAGGATATACACCAGGAACCAACCCCAGAGAAAGAAGAAATGAATCCGACCATATCTTGTAAAGCATTGGCAAGAATTACCACTCCTCAAACTCTTAAGATAGAAGGACATATCAGAAGAAAAAGGTTCAAGAAGTGAAAGATCATATTGAGAAAGAAGAAATGAATCCAACCATATCTTGTAATTCATTGGCCAGAATTACCACTCCTCAAACTATCAAGATAGAAGGACATATCAAGAAGAAAAATGTTCAAGAAGTGAAAGATCACATCGAGCATCAAGAAATGAATCCGACCGTGTGTTGTAAAGCATTGGAAGAAATTACCACTCCCCAAACTCTCAAGATAGAAGGACATATCAAGAATAAGAAGGTTTAAACAGTGAAATATCAGGAAAAAAAGTATCAAGAAACATCAAAAGAAAAGGATACTCACCAGGAACCACCCCCAGAGAAAGAAGAAATGAATCCGACCATATCTTGTAATGCATTCTTTGGAATTACCCCTCCTCAAATGGTAAAGATAGAAGGACATATCAAGAAGAAAAAGGTAATAGTGTTGATTGATTCAGGTAGTACCCATAATTTTATTAATTGTAAGATAACCAAGGACTTGAATTACTTCCTAGATCCAACACCAGAGTGTCAAGTGACGGTTCTAATTGGAGGAACCATAAATTTCTTTGGAAAGTGCCATATTATCAAGCTATCCATGGGAGAATACGTATTGAATAGCCCAATTCTTTCCGTTCCAATGGGTGGTGTTGATGTTGTACTAGGAGTCCAATGGCTACATTCCTTGGGTACAATAAATTTTAATTTTGAAGAACGTTTTATGAAATTTTCTTCAGAAGGAAAGGAAGTGGAATTAAGGGGTACCACAGGGAAACCAGGAAAGATAACCAAATCTGAAGGAATGACAAAACTTCTAAAGAAAGAACAACGAGACGTAATTGCACAATTATGTTCACTAGAGGATCCCACATCGAAATCATGTATTTCTCCAAATCTCCAAAACGTTTTGGACAATCATTCCAAGGTATTTGAGACTCCCAAAGGCCTCCCACCTATTCGTGATCATGATCATGCTATTCATTTAGTTCCATGAAGTGTTCCTCCAAACATTAGGCGTTACATATATCCATATGCCCAAAGGAGTGGGAACTCATTCAAAAGTTGTAGAAGATCCTTGTTCAAACAGTATTGCGAGAACTTAACAAGGAAGGAAAAAATCATATTGGAACCTAAAGTAGTCACAGAACTGAGGAATCGAAAGCTACGAAATAGATCAATTTCAGAGTATCTCATCAAGTGGGAAAACTTACCCACTGAAGATTCCACATGG
>APFE031159169.1:27907-40141 GCA_000404065.3 Pinus taeda | reverse complement strand
TTGTTATGTCGGCTCTGATTATATTATGACCCCTTAGACTCCTATATATAGAAAGGAGGTCTTGTCATTTGTATCATCTAAAAATTGTTCATTTGTGTAATGTAAAGGAGGTTTCCCCCTCAAAGAGGCTGAATTATAAGGCGTTGATCTATCTTTTCTATCTTTTTTCGAGCTGGTTTCATAACATATGGGCAAGTATATACATGCTGGAAGTACTATAGGAAACAATATATTTACTACAGGAAACTATAATTCACCAATTGACTAATAAAATAAAATCCAAATTGGATGGGACAATTGCTTTTACTAGGATGTATTTGGTCTCCATTCTAAGTGGAATCACTCAAAAAGACCTCTGTAAACCCATGCTAAAAAATAGCAAAAAATTACTAGCCTAAAATCTAGAAATATGAGAACTAGTGAGCTAGTAGATCTATTGAATGCCTAACCTAATCAAGTGCAAACGCAATCGGGTAATTTTTGTTATTAAATATATTTTTTTTATGATGGAAACAACTCGATTGAAGCTCATTAGCATGCTCTAAAAAATAGCAGAAATTTATAGCTATTTTCCACAAGGGACTTCTAGAAATCTAGATTTGGGAATAAGAAAACTAATCCAAGTAACTCAATGATTACTATGACATTCCAAATCTATTACAAGGATGAAATTATGCTTGTGATCCCTCAAAATAACTTACTTCAACTATTTAACCCAATCTCCAACAAGAAATCATTAATACTAAATGCAGAAATAGAAAAAGATAAGAATAAGAGATGCATGTGAATAAGAAGTGAAAAGAAGAAAAGTAAATGATACAAAAGGGCTTTGAGGCTCTTGGGATGGAAAAAACCAAGAAAAATTAGAGTAAAATGGAGGATACCAAGACTTAGAAGCTAAACATGGCACCGATCTTCATTATTTCCATCAATACAATTACATCCTTGCAGAAAATGAAAATGGAGCTGCAAAAATACGAGTTCTTTCTAGAAGAAGACTAATAAAAATAAACCCCTAGAAGAAAATTCGACTTGGTACTTATAAAAAATGATTAGGAATCATTCCCCATGAAAGGTGGAAGCTTTCCCCACCAAAATCCCTTGATTAGTATATCTGGCTCCCAACACTAGGAACTTGCATTAAATGGCAGGAAACGCATTCCTAGATTTTCTTAATCATTGGAGCTCCACAATCTGTGCCATAATTCTAGAATATCTTGTTGATTTATTATTTAATATTGATCCCCCTATAGTAGGGAGCATGTCCCTAGATTATCTCCTCCTCCAAATCTCCATAATCTGCCCAATATTCTCACAATATTCTACAAAAATTAATAATATTAGGCACAAATACGCAATTATCCATAAACCTTCCTAATGAACATGTTAAAGTTAAAAATACATTATCTAATGAAAAAAGAGAGGTTTAATGTGTTGAAGGATGGTCATATGGGCCTTAATTTATGTTTAATTTAGAGGCCCATCACATGTTTGAGAGTGTATAATGCTCTCATGAGTTTGCACACATGATACTCTTGATAAAATGTCTCAAAACCTTCTGGTTGCTCGATGTACACTTCCTCCTCAACAAAACCATTGAGAAATGTTGTTTTTACATCCATTTGGTGGATATTCCACCCCATTTGCGCAACGAGTGCAATAATTGACATAATGGATGAATACCTTGCTATAGGAGAAAAGATTTCCTCATAGTCAATTCCCTCAATTTGAGAGAATCCTTTGGCCACATATATGGCTTTATACTTCTCTATGCTTCTGTCTTATTCATGCCTCACTTTTAGTATCCATCTCGAACCCATAACTAATTTATCTGTTGGTCTTGGGACCACTTCCTAGACACTGTTCTTCATGATGGATTCAAATTCTTCCACCATTGCATCAACCCAAGCTCATTGCTCAATTGCGTCCTCAAAAGAGGATGGCCTAGTCTCTAAAAGCTCAGTCATTAGAGCCATGTAGCCAGTGTACCTCTTAGGTGACCTCCTTTACCTGCACAAATTTGAAGGAGCTCCCACATTCTCCCTCGCACCCCGCATTAATCTATAAACTCCCATGGTTCGTTTTATGCCTTCTCTGGATGGTTATGCTTGAGTGGATGTCTCCACTCTTTGCTCCTCTATTTTTGGCTGCTCCACAACTTCCCGAGGGTCCTCCTTTTGAGCTAAAATCTCCTGTTTTGGTGGGATCTTAAGCTCCCTCTCTAGAGAGAACTGCATCACTTTCTCCTCATCAAGTTTACATCACTTCTCAAAACTATCATTCTGAGAGAAGGTAAGTACACACAATAATTGTGTGGAGTTTCGATGTAACCCATAAACACTCCAAAATATGCTGTCGACTGGAGCTTCTTCCTTGAATCTTTGGAGACATGGCAGTAAACAAAGGTTCCAAAAATATTGAAGTGGGACACATATGATTTTCTCCTCGAGAAAGCCTCCTTTGGTGTAATCATACAAAGATATTGATGAGGACTCTGATTCTTCAAGTAGATACTATGTTACATGACTCTTCCCACAAATGCAGTGGTAGGCCTTGGTCATGTAGCATAGCTATAACAACTCCAACAATGCTATGGTTCTTTCTCTCAGCTAACCCATTCTATTGTGGGTTTTGGGGTTCCGTCAACTCTCTTCAAATGCATTATTTTGCACATAAATCCTTGAAGTCATTTGAAACATACTCACATCCATTTTTTCTCCTGAGAGCCTTCACCTTCTTGACGGTCTCTTTCTCAGGTAGTGCCTTGAATTCAACAAACTTTGAGAATGTATCATCCTCCTTCTACATGAAGAAGATCCAACACTTTCTTGAGAAATCATAAATAAAAATATCAAAATATTTATGTCTGGCAGTGGAGCCTGTCAAGAAAGGTCCACAAATATTAGAGAGGACTATTTCCAAGACTGCATGTGTTTTGTTGTCTCGTTCATGGAATGTGGATTTCACATACTTCCCCAAGGTGCAACCCTTGCAGACATCCTACCGCTCAAGTGCTCCTTTAGGGATGCTAATGGTTATTTTCTGCATAATATTTAAGGAGCCATGATGCAAATGGCCTAATCTCCTATGCTAGAGCTCACCACCATCGTTACTTTTCACTTTATCTGCTTTAATTCTTAATGCAACACAATCTTCCACATAAAGTTTATACAAGTTATTCACACGAACCCCAACATGCTTCACCTGTCCAATGGATATGTGCCTCAAGAATTCTTTCCCTTCACTGAAGATCACATCATAACCACAATCTTCCAAAAATGCTACAAAGATGAGGTTCTTCTTTAGGATTGGTACAAACTTGAAATATTTGAGGTGACGAGGGGATCCTAACTCCCTTTTAAATGTTACTATACCAATCCCGATAGCACTGTAACTTCTGTCGTCCCAAAGCTAAATTTTCATATGGAGAACTTTCTCCTCCAGGTCACTGAAAATCTCTCTACACCCTATCATGTGGAACGAGGCACTTGAGTCTAGGTACCACACTGCCCATGACAATGTTGGACTTGCATGTGATAAGGGTGAAGTCAAGCTCAAAATATGAAGCCAAAACTTCACCTGTTGCTCCTCCTAAGTTCTTGCCAGAAATTTTGTGTGGACACTTCGTAGCATAGTGCCCAAATTCATGACAATTGAAGCATTTTATTTTGGACAAGTATTTCTTCTTACCCCCTTGGCCGGATTTTGGTTTGGTTTTAGATTCTTCCCTTTTTCCTTCTTTCCCTTTCTAGCCAATGCAAAATTTTCTTCATCCTTACCCGTGGATGAGGTTCCATATCTAGTATTCTGCCTGATCTCTTCTTGTACCAAATAAAACCATAAGTGTTACCAATTATGTAGTTTCTCCCTCCCATTCACCGAGTCCTTATAGCTATGCCAATTTTTGGGAAGGCCTAGAAGAGCTAGGCTCACCAAGTCATCTTCTGCAACATTCACACCAACCCCTCTAAGATCATCGCGAAATTCTGTAAATTTGTTGAGATATTGTGGAATAATATCATTATTCTACATCTTGGTGTTTCGAAGTTTGTTTTTGAGGGAAAATTTTCTATGATCACTACTATTCTCGAACAACTCTGTCAGTGCCTTCCACATTGCGAAAGGAATTTCTTTCCCATGGAGATTTGAGACAATGTGGTCGCACTCCCTCCAAGATTATTCTCCTTGTCTTGGCTACATCTTAATTCCATTGGGCTAGGTTTTGGACATCAAATTCTGTTGGTTTTGCAACATCTCTCTTGATGTATTCTAGAAAGCCATTGTCATCAAGCACTTCCTCCATGCGATCCTTCCATGCAATGTAATTCGAGCTGTCTTCCAGCGTATACTCTAATATTAGTCCATTGAAGGCCATTCTTCCAATTCTAAAGAGTTCTTGCTACACTGAAGCTGCATATTCGAACCTCCTGAGAAAAAACTTCGAAATTCCTTCTCTAATGTGAATCCTGCTTTGATACCATTAAGAAATATGGTGATAGAACTGTAACTTCTCAAGAAATTTTAATCTAAATCAAGATACATTATTCTACTCTACTGATCTAAGGAATTAAATTCACAATTTAGAACAAACATCTCAGAAATGCAATAAGAAATAACACACATGCAAAATATTTTTTTTAGGGGAACCCAACTGGGAAAATCCCCTCAAGCATCTTGTCATTAATCAGATGAATAGAGAATGCATTATAATTGCTTGCTTGCTCTGAGCACAACCTGCAAGTGCATAACCTATCTCTCTTCTCAATGAGAAGCTCTAAGCTAGACTTAGTCAAATTATAGCTTTGCTTGAGCCCCTATTTCCATGCACAAATCCTGAGGAATTAACCCCTATTTTTTAGGAAATTTCCTCCAATTGATTGTGCAATTCCCAAGGATTGATCATTTGACTGCATGCAACATATGTACACTCAAAATATTCTACAACTACTTGTTACACTACCTTGGAATCTCCACCACCACTGAGGAACTCAAATTCCTTGCATGCACTAGCTATTTTGAGTTGATTGATCAGTTAAATCACTAAGTTACACTATTGTCTAACTGCACAACTTACCTTCCACTAGTTCCTCCAACTATTATAACTAGTTTAATTGAACATAACTAGATATAAATGAACTGGATTACTAAAATTTAGCAATCACACATGCTTAACTTAACTCCAAGCCCTCTAAAACAAATTTACCAATCTAACTGAGCCATGTCACACGGTTTAACTACATCCAAGTTGTTTGTTGAAATTTGACCAAGGAAAAGTCAAATTGAGACTTTCTTGCTGCACTTCTCAACCAGTTTTTCCACCACAACAAAATGGTCCACCATTTGGACTATCTTTGCCTTGGTAGTTCAAAATGGATGGAAAGTTCATCAAATGGATGTGAAAATTGAATGGAGGCTGGAAAGAAATTGCCTTCATGTCTCAACCACAAGGTTTTTTTGTGAAGGGACAAGAATAAAAGGTATGCAAACTCACTGAATCCTTATATGGCCTAAAACAAACACCACGAGCTTGGTATGAAAAGTTGACTGAGAATATTTTGAAATTAAATTTCAAACAATTTTATCTTGATGATGGGACTGTGTTTGTCAAGAAAAATGGAAAAAATATTATCTATCTTGTAGTACATGTAGATAATTTGTTGATAATAGGGAACAATGAAAACTATATTGCATCCATAAAGAAAGAGTTGACTAAAGGATTTGAAATGACAGATTTGGGACATCTTTTCTACTACTTGGGAATTGAAGTGACATAACATCCAAAGTATCCCTATCTTTACATGTCATTTTGTCACATTAGGCAAATGATCATCAAATTGGATCTCTTGCCATCCATCCAAGAGTCATGAATCACTCCCTTGCAAGTCAACAACTTATATACCTTGAATAAAGTGAGAATTCTAGGAAACCTGGTCCATAAACCTACTTTTAGTATCCTACGCAGTTTCCTAGCCATTTTTAGCGCATGTGCAGTTACTGACATTGATTCCTACGTAGATGTGTGCTTTGTCTACCACTACAAAGTGCGCACATGACTCCATAAAAAGGAAAAATGAAAAGTGAGATCTAGAAGAATTGTTGGGTGAATCATTCCCAATAGAAAGCCTCGAATTTATGTTTATTCGAGCCTAACCTCATTTTTGATGGAGATAATCCCCATTCTTCAAGGAGACCTCATCCCTCTTTTAGTGGATCTCACCTTGGACTAAGGATCTCAAACTACTTCCTTTGGCTAATTAATCAAGCCATAGGTGGGGGAGTTGAGGGAGGTTGCTGTAAATAAATTTATGCTGGAGAAATTAGGTTGGAGAGCTTATCATTCTTGAAGAGGATTGAGATAAATGGGAGGAGATGCACTGAAGCACAAAGATCTTGATCAAGCATGTCGTAATAAGGTATGGATTTCTTTTTCTCACCTTGTAAGCTTATGATTCAAGAAAATATAGATTTAGGGAAGCAATTAGCTTGATTGTTTATTTGTTACTAGGGTTCTTTGAAGTCTAGGGAGATTGATTGTGTCCACACTTGCGATTAGTCCTCATAACAAATTGGTGACCATACTGGGGAACATCGTGTTCTCTTACATCTCCTTATTTTTGTTTCTCGAACCTTTTTGATAGCTTTATCTGAGTCTTGACAAGTTAATGATCTTTCAGATTTTGTGATTTGTTTGGATAATTTTATATTTTTTTCTTTAAGTTTATCAACCTGCGTGGTTTCTATTCAGAAAAAGAGCGCATATATGCGCAAATTACCTTTAGCAATAGTGTGTATACACACTGTACTATACTATCTACCTGCACATACTTTGAGAATTTTTGAAAAAATAGTTTTTCCTCTCATTAAAGCCTGAATTTGTGTTTTTTAAGGTTTCATTACGCTTGTTTATGTCTCTAGTTAGACTCCGTGTGTTTGATCGGGTGTTGTGAAGGAGGTTTCTTGATATTTTTCCGTTTTCAAGGATGGAAAGGTAGGGTTTCTCAAGAAATAGTGTTTTGATAAGACGTGCTTCTTTTGCTGCATTTAAAACATAAGTCATTTTTATTCCATCACTAAAGTTTGATCAAAATTACACTTTAAGAATTGATTTCATAACATTCATTCAATCATTTTCATTTTAATGATTTCATTGGGTGTTTTTAATTTGATTTCCTTTAGTCATTTCTCAAAGGTTTTTTTTTTGTTTTTTTTTTTGTTTTTTTTTTTTTTTTTTTTTTTTTTTTTTTTTGTTTTTTTTTTTTCTTAACAATTTTTGCACGTTTCTGCTTTCATTTTTGCAATTTTTTCGTCCTCAGTTGCCGGGGGGCGGGGGTGGCTAAATTATGTCTCAGTGTTAATCACCTTTGAATGTCATTATTTTTTATCTTTGGATTTTTCACTCGATTTCCTTTACTTACACTTGATTGGTTCTTTAGTTGCATTAGTCAAAGGAAATAGTCTTGTTGTTCTTTCGCTTATTTGGAATCATCTTGTGTTTGTTTTGAAGAGTTCTCTTCCATAGATTATGTTAGCATGGTTAGAATTCTCATTTCATGAGCAAAATCGTGCATATATTACATTTGCATAGTTTTCAAACAAATTGTGCATAGATTACATTGCGTGGTTTGCAACTTCGAGCTTTGAATTGCATTGAAAAATTATAAGTGGTACATTCTAGAGTTTATATTTTAAAGAAGAACCTCTTTACTTGCTCTAGCTATAATTAATCAAAATGAAGAGATTAAAAATTTCATATTTTATGCATGATATTTTTGAGTCAAGCCATAATACCATCAGTTTCACGTCCATTTACCCTTTGAGTAAATAACAACTTAATAACACAATGTTAATAAAATTCATCTAGAATTTTTATTATTTTTAGGGCTCTTTTCCACCAATAGTAGATTATGTTGTAGGGATTTGGAAGAGGAAAGTGAGTAAACTTTCCAAATATGAAGATAAACGTTAGAATCTCACAATAGGGAGATAAATCCAATTATTTCAATTTTTCTCTAGGAATCTCCCCTTACAAAGGAGTCAAGCATGAGATCATATCAGACCTGGTGAAGTGATCATACCTAGTTCATTGGCTATGGCAGAGTGATTTACATGTATTAAAATGGTGTCGAAAGGTACTTGGGATCACTTGAAAGTAAACCTCCAACTAACCATGTTGAGGAGCTTTCAAGGGAATTGAGCTTTGTTACTCTGCCCTTGCGTGTATGTTTGATTTACGACTGCCTGACCAGGTAGAATTGTTGTAGTTGGTAATCTTAGTGACCATAATTTGAGGGCTATTACCTGAGGTGACGACAGAGGGAAGGTACTGTTGTACCTGGAACAAAGTTTGACTAGACCCAATTGGATTTTTTGGAGGGTAATCCTCACTCGAGATGGCATAAGTGAAGTTACTTGCACCAAATCGTTTCATTAAGCAGGTTGTTAGGGTAACTGGTTCCACTTGCTCATATCTACAACCACTTTTCACTTTAATTTCTGCGATGTTGGATTTCATTACCAACTAGTGATTTCATTGTGAAAATATTGTTTGCATGGTTTGAATCCTTAGATATTTTTGTGTGTGTTAATTGTTTGTTTTTACTTTTTAGTGACTTTAGGTGTGGATTGTGATTTTTCAACTATTAATATTGATAGTAAATTTATCTAAGTTGAATCTAATGGAAACAATGCCGAAAGTTACTGATAAATACCTCCCTTTTAACGAGAACCCTAATCCTTTCCCTGATTTTGCAAATGTCGGTCCTCCTTATATGGCTACATTGTCACTTCCCTGTTTCACGATAGGTTTACTTGTATGGCTATTCTCAAATTCTTTAATTCCAAATACTCCAATTGTACCATCTCAACCGATTTTTCACCTCAACCGAGTTCTCCATCTCAACATCACCAACCTACTGTTGACCCTTTACCTTCTTCTCGCAACATGTTCTCCTCCCTTTCTTCTTCTTAGCTTAGTAAAAGCCTTGATGCTACTAACCAGGTGACTAAGGAGAAGAGGAAAGGGAAGAAGAAGAAGAAGAAAGATAAGAAATAAGTCAACCAACCAACAATGGTTCTAAGTATTGGTAATGACGAGGAAACTTCTACAATGTACTGTAAGCCCAAATACCATTGCAAGCTTTGTAAGAGTAACTAATTCCTTATCAATTATCCTGGTATTCCTAATGTATTGGAAGTGTGGTCAAATAATTCTCATCAACTTACTATTAATACATCAACCAATGATTGTGAGGTTCATGGGAAAAAGATTAAAGTTAGGTTTCCTTGGAGGTTATGAAAAGGGACTCATCATAGTCACCTTTACCTCGCGTGGATGAAGCCCCAAAATTGTTGGAAAAACTTACTATTTCATAGCAACAACTTCCAACTAATTACTGTAAACTTTCTCCATGTCTACCGTCATTTGACGAAGTGATTGATCTAAAGCCAAGTACAACCAATCCCACTCTTCCATTGGAGGGTGAAACATGTATCACTTATATTGATGGACTATTTGTTGATCAAGTGATCAAATCGATTCCATCTTCAGTTGACCCCACTCTCCCTTTAGAGAGTGAAATTCATACCGCTCAGGTTCTTCATGTTACCTCAGATTCTTCTACACATGGGGGCATTTCATCTGTTCCTTTTGAACCCCATCCAACTAATGAGGCTAGTTCTTTTGATTGGAGTACATTGACATGACATTGTCTTCCTTCTTCCACCCCTTTCCAAATTATTGTGAAGGCTTATAGTAAGAATGTGTGGCACATGAATGTAGACGAAGGTGCTTCTGTTAGTATTTTATCCTCGACTACTTGGCAAGCTTTGGGTTCCTCTTAGTTTGTGCCTGTTACACATAATATCTTTGATTTTAACAGAACCATTAGCAAACTTTTAGGGATCCTTCCTAAGTTACCTATTACATTGGAAGGTAAAACTCTCTGTATTGATTCAGGGATCCTTCCTAAGTTATCTATTACCCATTACCTTGGAAGGTCCCTTGGATTTCAATTTTCTCCTTGGGAGAGACTATATCTGTGCCATGAAAGTTGTCATATCGAAATTGCTTCACGTGATGTCCTTACTTCATAATGGAAACATTGTGACCTTGATCACATTTCATATGTTGATCTTGATTCGAATACTAGTCATATGACACCCTTGAATGTTCCTTATATGGAAGTGGAAACTACCCCGCCATAGGTTAATTATGTGGAAACATGTCCCATATTTTCAGTTACCAATCCAAGCGAGCCTCTCATTGTTTGCTCGACTTCTTTTGACTTAGATCTGGTAACTAAAATGGTCAAAACTTCAATGGGGGCATTTGAATATGAATTTCTTATCCCTATTGATCCCCTTGACATATGTTCCTTCCAAAGAAATGTTCTTCCATCTGATGAAGACCTTTAGGAAGCCATGATCAAGGGGTGTCCCTTGACATGCGTTTCTTCCATTTGGAAGCCATGAAATATGTCACCTTGGGGATAATTCTTTTACTCTGTCAACCTCATTAAAAAATGAAACAACTCTTTTTGAGGATAGTTCTTTTACTGTGTCAACCTCGTTAAAAAATGAAACAAATATTTTTGAGGATAGTTCTTTAAATGTGTCAAACTCCTTAAAAAATGAAACAACTCTTTTTGAGGATAGTTCTTTTGCTATGTCAACCTTGTTAAAAAATGAAACAACTCTTTTTGAGGATAGCTCTTTTATTGTGTCAACCTCGTTAAAAAATGAAAAAACTCTTTTTGAGGATAGTTCTTTTACTATGTCAACCTTGTTAAAAAATGAAACAACTCTTTATGAGGATAGTTCTTTTACTATGTCAGTCTCTTTAAAAAATGAAATAGGTCTCTTGAGGATAGTTTTTTTTACTGTGTCAACCTCATTAAAAAATGAAACATGTCCTTACAAGGATAGATCTTTTACTGTGTCAACCTCATTATAAAATGAAATAGGTTATATGAGGATCATTATTTTACTATGTCAACCTCGTTAAAAAATGAAATAGGTCATTATGAGCATAGTTCCTCTCTGTTTCAAGCTTGTTAAAAAATAAAACAAGGTCCCATGAGGATGGTTCTTTTAGTGTTTCAACCTCGTTAAAAAATGAAACAAGGTTCCATGAGCATATTTTTTTTCCTGTGCCAAGCTCGTTAAAAAATGAAACAAATCCTCCCCTATTTGAGTTCAGTCTTTAACTAGATCTCGTAAATGTTAAGTGGAGTCTTTCATCTGATCTTGTAAACAAGCCTTCATTACATCCACCTATTAGTAACCTGTAGTCTACTTAGGTGAATAAAATGATTTTTGGGGGGGTTGTGCCCTTGTAGTCATTATGGTGGGGGCATGAAAACTTATCCTAAGCACAATTTTCTCTGTTTCAAGCTTGTGTAAAAATGAAACTAATTTCAAGCACAATTTTCTCTATTTCAAGCTTGTGTAAAATTGAAACCACCCTCAACCACAATTTTACTTTGTTTCAAGCTTGTGTAAAAATGAAACCTATCTCGGGTCCATTTCGGTAATTATTTTCAAGACTCATTAAACTCATGAAAATCTCGAGAATCTTTTTCTATCTTTTCATGCTCGTAAAATGTACATGAAAATGTCGAGTTCTTTTCGTCTTTTCCTGCTCATTAATTAAATTGAAATTTGATGACTTGAGTATACTTTTATCACTTTTTCGAACTTGTTAAAACATATGAAAAAGTGAAACCATGGAGTTCACTTTACGCCCTTTTCAAACTCCTTAAAAATGAAAAGATCACTGAGTACTTGATTGTTCGAACTTGTAAAACTAAATGAACAACCATCCATTCAATATAAGTTTACCCCTTTTACAGACTGAACCAGAACATTTACGAAAAAGGTATACATTGACTAATCATGGTCAATATGTTAGAAAATTATATATTACGGAGCAATGGAACACATAAAATATTGCAGAAATATAAACACAGAAAACGCACAAAACAAGAGAGACACAGATATACGTGGTTCACCCAGTTTGGGCTACGTCCACCTCGAACAGCCAGTCCTTCCTTTCTATTATCCAGCAAATGAAGAGACACAACCTACAGCAAAGTCGCTGTAATATCCTCTGTTTTCTCTCACAGTCTCACCTCTCTGTTTCTCGCTCACACACTCTCACCTCTCTGTTTCTCGCTCACACACAGAATACACATCTATCTCGCCGCCTCAAATACAATACCCTCATACAAAGAGAGG
>APFE031159165.1:0-11484 GCA_000404065.3 Pinus taeda | reverse complement strand
ACACCACATATCTCCACAATGGTATGATATTGTCCACTTTGGGCCCAAGCCCTCATGGATTTGCTTTTGGACTTACCCCAAAAGGCCTCATACCAATGGAGATATTTTTCCATCCTTATATACCCATGATCCTCCCCACTTCTAGTCAATGTGGGACTTTGGTCGTATATCCAACAGGACAAGCAGGGAGAGTCGACCTCTCAGCCTCCCAATGTGATACCAGTAGTCTCAACTGTAGTCTCTTCAACCCTTGGAACAGCTCTGGCACCAAACATTCCAGCAGTCACAACAGACGTAGTTACAGGTACAACAACAACAGAAACAACACGAGAAAGTACTACAAATTTGAGCACAGAGGAACTAATAAGATCAATGGAGGAGATGAAGCTCCAAATTTGAGAGTTACAAAAGGTGAAAGAACAATATGTCACCTTAGAACAAAGATATGATCTTTCAAAGATAAATGTTGCAAAAAAGACAAGGGAAATTAAAGGATTAGAAAACAAGGTAAAATCATTAGGAAAAGACCTTACATTTGACAAGCCCTTGGCAGATATTAGAAAGATTCTTTGGGCCAACATCACTCAGTCAATAAATGAGGTTTGGCCATCAATCCAAATAATTTTTGAGCAGATTGATTTAGTAAAGGCAGCCTGAGAAGAGATTCAAAGGACAAGAACATAATTAGGAAAGATGCCAGAGGAAGCCACCAGGCTTATAAATTTTTTGAATAACAAGAATAAGTACTAGCTTGAAGAACTAGGCATTGAAGACAGAACAAGGACTATTCTAGAAGTCAAAAGGGTATTAACTAAAAGGACTCTGATGAAAAATTTAGAAACAAGATGCCATGACATGCAGGAAGAAATCAATGCTTTTATGGAGAAATTTGTTATTTTGCAGAGCAAAGGGCTGCTTAGTCCTTTAGTTATTAATGACAAATTAATGAGGCATATAGATTATGTGGACAAATTGAATCAATATGCAGGTAACCAGGCAAGTTCATCAATAAGTGCATCAGCATCAAAGGCACTACCTACAAGTAGAGTTCTCTATGACGGCCTAGAGAACCTGTTCTATGTCGAGCATGAAATAAAACACTTATTTCCAGTTCAGCGTACCTTTTTTAGGTACACCAAAACTGATGAAACTCTCAAAAAACTTCAAAAAACCAGATTACCATAGCCAAATTGGTGGGAATAAATGCTAGAAATTTTGTAATTTGTCCTTGGAAAAAGGTAAATTTTGGTTATTTACTACAGTCAATGATGGTAAAGAGGATGAACAAAGATCAAACAGGTAAAGAGTATCAGATCAGGATAACGTGTATTAGTAAAAAGATGAAAAATAGAGTACCCAGCATAGAATTACATCAAATACAATGAGATTCCAAACTATACTACCTGACTCCAGCACACTCTCAAGAATAGGGACAACAAACCATCAGTTTGCCTCTATCTGCTACCTACGAGACCATCTGTCTCTATTTTCATGTAATATATAGTTAGTTATCTCAGAATATTTCTCACTTTGTTGTGAGATATTTTATTGTAAATTTTTTGTATGAATACTCCCTAATTCAGAGTATTGGGGGTGGATTCTTAGACATTGCTGTAAAAACTAATTATTTTGGAATAAAGTGCTATTGGGCAAATCTTGCATGGCTGGTTGGATGAAGAATTAATACAAAGGAGTTTTCGCAAGATTCATGTGTAATACATCGGACAAATAAGTGTTTATAACTCATGTGTTATTCTTCTCTTGTTTAAATATTTAAATTATGTTTCATATCTAAATACTTAAACGAAAAAGCTTAATTCAGAAAGTACTTCAGTGCAATCTATTTTCAATTATTTATATTCTTGATGTTTTCTTCTAAACTAGCATAAACAATGAATTCTTAATTGCTCCTGTTTCCTAGTTTAATCATTTTGACCATTTATTAAAGAATTCTTAATTTCTCTTTATTGGTGATCATTTAAGTTCTTTTCTCTTAAAACATGTTGAAGGATTCTTAATTTCCCATCATCCCTTTGGAGCCCATCCCATCCTATCAATTTATCGTTTGTTCCCTGTTTTAGCTATCTTGCCCTGTGAAGCCATCCCTTGCTGAGAAACCAAACCCAGTTGAGCCATTTCTTTTGAATCCATTAGCCTAATGGCTTGAGCTATTCAGTTCCAACCCTCTGTTATTGAATTTCACCACCAAATACAACCAAAAATCCCAAAGCTTTCATAACTAACCAATAACCTTATAAAGTAAAGCTAAAACCTTAAAGAGAGAGCCCTCTCTAGGCATTGATTGGCTAGATTCTTTACCCAAAAGATTGGTTAGTGGTTACCTCGGACCCCTTTCCTCTTCTTACAACTTCTAGGAAAATATGAGTGATAACATAGTGGCGACTCCACTGGGGAACGTAAATTTGTTGTTATTGTTGTTCACTTTATAAACTAGAGATGAAGCTTGAAGTTAGTCAGGTAGCTTTTGAACTGCTCATGCTCTGTAAGAGCATAAGTAGATGAATGTTGCTTCAGTCTATCTCCGGTCTAGTTTACAAACTGAACATAAATCAGTTCCTCAGTAAAACAAATCTTTAGGAATGTTTTAAATTCAAATCTGAAACATCGTAAAGAAATCACAGAAGTTGTTATTGATATTAATTTAGAAAATCAAAAACAAGAAATCTGGCTTCAAAAAGAACTCGTTACACTAGGCCAAATCCTGGTCCAAATCCACCACCTGTGTTTGAGAACCCCAATCTAATTTCCAGAATTCTTAGGAGACAGGAAAGCCAAGAAACTACTGCTAGTTCTCGACCCATCTACAGATCAATATCCTGCGCTGTAAGGTGGATTTATCTTGAGGACGAACCCTTCGTTGAGAAATTTGAAACCTAATTGTTTGTAACATTTTCTAACTCTGAATTGGTCCGCTTGGTTCTAGACCCAGTATTTATTGAAGAGTTACAATTTGAAGCTGTCAGTTCCTTAATTGACAAACATTTACAAAGTTCAATACAATCTGATCTTACTTATAAAAGAACACCTGATCCCTCTACAATCACTACTACTGTTGCAAGTTCCTCACCTTTCCCTCATACATCTCAACCCCAAACCACTCCACCACATACCCCTCCTTTTACCCCTCCATCCACAACCGAAATCGTTGTTCCATCACTACCTGCAGCTATAGCAAATAGGTATACCCCTTTGGTTCCACCAGCCAATTTAGGTGCCATGCCTCAAGACTAATAAAGTAAAATCACTCCATTTGATGGTTCTAGTACCTACACAGCTCATCAACATACCAAAAGAATGATTGACTACTTTGAAATATATGAGATTGATACTGATGATGTAAGAATGAGAATATCTATTCAGAGTCTAACTAGTGAAGTTAGAACCTAGTTTATGGCTCTAAGAGAAAACATCATAGATAGTCTAGAAACCCTTTATACACAATTCTTGAATCGTTGGGAGAAAAATAATGATCCTCTACAGGTCTTATCTGAGTATTTAAACCTCAAGAGAGGAACCCAAGAAACTATGCAAGACTACTGCACTAGGTTCAATGTTGTTTACAATGCCATTCCTCAAAACCTCAGACCCCCACCTAATTTGGCCCTAATCAAATTCCCAAATGGATTTGATTCAAATATGGCTTTTTAGCTAAGGGAAAGAGCTCCTAGAACTTTAGAAGAGATGCAAAGTATAGCTATTAGTGTGGAGGCTAACTTGATGTCTAAACATGCCAAGGTTAGGAGTGAAAGAAGGATACCACTAAAAGAAGAAGCTTCACTTGTTGAACAGATACTAGATGCTATAATCAAAGGGATGGAAAGACTGGGAGATAGAGTAGAAACAATAGAAAGAAAATCTCCTTGGGATGGACAACCATCCAACACAGGGAGGAATCCAAATTTCCAAAAAAACAAAAACCAAAACCCTAGAAAGATTGGCCCAGATCAAAACATTATACCTCCTTTCCAGGAAAATTATGTAGAAGCTTCTAGCTCTGAAGATACACCAGAAGACACTCAGATAAATCTAATGGGAATTAAAAATGAAGGAGAAGTCTTCCTAACTCAAGATGATCAAGAGGCCCACATTCTCAAACAATTTCAAACTCAGTTAGGAGAATCATTTGACTTCAGGGAGGGATATAACACAGCTATCTATGAAGTGCACAAGAAGTATAACTTAAGAGGTAAAAGAATTGATGTTCCTGAAAGCAACAAATAGAAAGCTCCAAAATAGCCTATCGAAGGTAATGCAGTCCCTCCACAGGTACAAATTTTGTCTAGATAAAATAATAACCCATCTAATCCTATAATTGAAGATGTTTCTGACAGTCAATAAAATAATAGACATTCCTCCACTCCTCCTCCTCCCAAAGGAAATGTGGAAGTACCCCCAGAAGTTGATTTAGGAGAAACAGCTAATCATAACCCTACTCCCGAAAAGGAGAAAAACACTGAAAATATAGAAAACAAAGAGAATCCCACAGTTCGAAACACCAAAGCGCAAATAGAAAAACCTTTCAATCTAGAAACTAAAGAAGGCAAGTTAAAGATTGTTGTTCCATTGTCAGAATTAGCCAAACATGATGCCTACCGAAGTCAAATTAACAGATCACTGAACATCACTGGGACTAAAGATTTTATTAATGTTTTTGATGACCAACCAGAATTAATATTTGGTCCTGAAGCAAATGGGAAACATTTAGAAGGAAGTGTTCCTCCTTTCTATGTAAGCTTGAATATTCATGATAAAGTGCTTCACAATGCCATGTTTGATTCTGGGGCATCTCACAACCTAATGCCCAGGTCAGTAATGGAGAACTTAGATCTTGACAGCACTAGACCATATAAAGATCTCTTTTCTTTTGATTCAATTCAAGTGAGATGTTTAGGATTAATAAAAGACTTGTGTGTTTCTTTAGTTCAATACCCTTCCAAAACAATCCTAATGGATATAGTAGTAGCAGATATACCTCCAAAATATGGAATGTTATTATCCAGGTCCTGGGATGCTAAGCTTCAAGGACCGCTTCAATTGGACATGTCTTATGCTACTATCTCTATTTTCGGCCAATCTAAGAAGCTTTAGAGAGAGACATTAATGAAATATGTAGTAAGTAGTCAGGAAAAACCACAAAATTTCCGTACCTACTTAGTACACTCTGATATGGATTCATTCATTTTGTACATTGCCGAAACCAATCCTGCCAACAAGGAACAAATTTTTGCAACAGAACCAAAAGAAATAAAAAAGGAAAAACAAGTGTTCAAATTGAGGAAATCTCAGATACCAATAATGGTTCAGATAGTAAAGAAAAATCATATGAAAATAAAGACCTAAATCCCCCTGCTAAAAAAGTTCCCCCCACCCCTGACATTGATTATGTCCATGAAATTCTTTGGCATTTAGAATTATGGCTCAATCAATAAATTAGGGGTTGGAGCAGGAATTTTGGTGCATAACTTAGAAAATGACCATGCTAAAAGCCATGCCTACAGATTAAATTTTAAATGCACCAATAACATGGCAGAGTATGAAGCTCTTTTGCTAGGACTTAAACTTGTAAAAAGGTTAGGAGCAATTAGGGTATCTGTCATAGGGGATTCAGAGTTAATCATAAAAAAGATCAATGGGAAGTATTTAACTAGGGATCCTAGACTAGGATACTATAGAGGAACAGTTATAGAGATTCTTAATACTTTTTTGGAAACTAAGCTTGTTGTAGTACCTAGGAAACACAACTTACGTGCTCACAGTCTAGCCATGTTTACTAGCACCTGTAAGTTACCTTTCAAACCTAATCATCAGTTCACTATTGAAATTAGGCATAGGCTAGCCATCACTGACAATCTGAAGAGCTGGCAAGTTTTCGAAAGTGATAAACAGATAAATAACTTTCTAACTTTAGACAAAGAATTTTCTCACAGTCACATAGATGTTGATACAAACAATAACATTAAACAAATAGATGAGGTAGATGCTAACATTTCAGAAGAAAGTTCAATTCAAATGCTTCACCAACAACTTTCACCAAGCAGGAAGTTCAAGACTTAAAATAGATGGACCTTGATGAGATAAATGAAGAAGAAACAGAGGTCATTAATCTCAAAACAATCATCTGCCTAAGGGATCGACCCCTTTAGAGGACCTCTTTGATTCCAATGACATTCCTAAGAAACCAAATATGGAACCATTGAAGGCAAACGTTGAAGAATATAACTTAGGGACAGAAGAAAATCCAAAAATGATAAAACTATCAAAGTCTTTACCTCCTGACCAAAAATTAAAATATGTTGAACTCATGAGAGAATTCTAGGATGTTTTTTCCTGGTGTTATGAGGATTTGAAATCATATGATACCTCAATAATTCAGCATACAATACCTTTGAAAGACCAGAAACCATTCAAACAAAAACTCAGAAGAATCAACCTTGTATTACTACCACTGATTGAAAAAGAAATTAAACATATGTATGAAGCAGGGATAATTGCACCTATAAGATTTTCAGAGTGGGTATCAAACTTAGTACCGACTAGAAAGAAAATTAGTGAAATCAAATTATGTGTAGATCTGAGAAATGTGAACAAGGTTTCTTCAAAGGATAATTACCCTTTACCTAAGATGGACCATATTTTGCAAAGGGCAGTAGGTTCTTCAAGAATTTCTTTGTTAGATGGATTTTCAGGGTATAACTAGATTCTAGTTCAGCTTGATGACCAAGAAAAAACTTCATTTACCACACCATGGGGCACATTTATGTATATCAAAATGCCATTTGGACTCAAAAATGCAAGAGATACTTTCTAGAGAGCAATGGATATTGCATTTACTAAAGAAATTCATGATTTTCTTGTCATATATCTGGATGACCTAACTGTTTTCTCTAAGTTAGATAAGCAGCATTTGGACCATCCCAGATAGGTATTTCTCAAATGCAGAAAATATGGTATCTCTTTAAATCTTAAGAATTCCTTATTTAGCTTGGAAGAAGGTAAACTCTTAGGTCACATCATTTCAAAGGATGTCATTCAAATTGACCCTACCAAAATAGATGCAATTTTACAAATACCTCATCCTAGAAGTATCAAAGAACTTCAAGCTTTCTTAGGAAAGATAGATTTTTTGAGAAGATTCATATCTAATTTAGTAGAACTAATTAGGTTACTTAATAACATGTTAAGAAAAGATTCAAGTATAAAAATAGTGTTTGTAACAACGGTCCTTACAAGTCCCAAATTTGATAGAGATTTCATAATTTTTTCCTTTGCCTCAGAGCACACCATAACAACTACTTTACTACAAAAGGACAACCAAAGATGTGAAAAGCCTATAGCCTTTTTTAGTAAAGCACAAAGAGATGCATCACTGAAATAAAATATCATGGAAAAACAAGCATTTGCACTTCTTAAAGCAATTAAGGACTTTAGAGTTTATATATTATATTCTCATGTGATACCCTATGTACCAAATGCTGTTGTTAAAGAAATCCTGACTCAAGATGGAATTGAGCGCAAAAGGGGAAAATGGATTGCTACCATATTAGAATATGATATTGAAATAAAATCTACAAACTGATAAAAGGATAGGGATTGGCCAAACTCATGGAAAAAACAAATTGTCAAGCCCTGGATATAAATGAACTGGATGGCGAATAGGAGATGGCAACTCCACAAATCAGCTAGGCCTTTTTAGATTCACCTTGATATGCTGATATAATATGTGTGTTACAAAACCTGCAGGCTCCTCCAGGGTTATCCAGATCGAAAAATAGTGTTTTAAAGATGAAAGCTTTAAAGTTTTGTATTTTAGATAATGCTCTTTTTTGGAAGAAACATGAAGGAATCTTATTAAATTGTTTGTTAAAAAATGAAGCTGACAAGGCTCTCCAAGAGTTTCATGCAGGAGATTGCGGTGGACACCTCTATTATAAATCAACTGTAGATAAGATCTTAAGGGTTGGTTTCTACTAGCCAACCTTGTTCGTTGATGTAAATAAATTTGTCACTTCATGCCATAAATGCCAAATTTTTGAGGGCAAGAGAAAACTATTACCTTTACCCCTGAAACCCATCTCTACTGAGAAACCCTTCCAACAATGGGGGCTTGCCTTCATTGGAGAAATCCATCCTCCTTCCTCTGGCCAACATAAATGGATTCTCACTGCCACTGATTATTTTACCAAATGGATAGAAGCTATCCCCTCCAGACAGGGCAATGACACTATAATCATAGGTTTCCTAGAAACTAACATATTGTCTAGGTTTGGCTGGGCAACTAAAATCATAACTGATAATGCTACAAATTTTAAATCAAGAAAGATGACTAGTTTCTATAACAAGTACCACAATACCCTAGGCCATTCCATAGCCTATTATCCACAAGGGAATGGTTTAGCTGAATATTCCAACAAGAGCCTCATTAATATCATTAAAAAACTATTGGAAGAAAATAAAAATACTTGGCATAAGAAACTAATAATGCACTATGGGCAGACAGGTTGACAACCAAAAAATTTGTTGGCACTAGTCCCTATGAGTTAGTGTATGGTATGGAGGTTGTATTTCCTTCATCATTAGGAGTTCTTATCATGAAATTACTCCAAGAAGCTCAAGTGGAACCTAATGATATCTAAAGGATGATAAATCAAACCATCAATTTACAACAGACTAGAGAGGAGGTATATAAAAAATCCCAAACATGGTAGGAAAAGCTCAAAATATATTTGACAGAAGAACCAAGCAGAAGATTTCCACCTTGGAGATAAAGTGCTAAGATGGGATTCTAGAAGAGAAGATAAGGTGAAACATGGGAAGTTTGAATTCCTATGGAAAAGACCATACATTATCCATGCCCTACAAGGAAACAACACATATTTTCTAAAAAACTTGGATGGTGCAAAAACAGAAAAAGGACCAGTCAATGGTTGAATGTTAAAACATTACATTGATCCTACTTATTAGGATTTATAATGATGATTAACATTGTTGGACACCTAATCCTAAATGGGTTAGTGTGGAAGCTGAATAGACTAAGTAGTATAAGGGACCTTGGGATGTGAAACCCAACGGTCACAATAATGTACTATAAATGTATATCTCTTGTTAATAAAAATTGTACTTGCATGTTTATCATTCATATTGTTCTCACTCCCATGTGTGTTTAACATGGTATCAGAGCGGGCGATTCCTGACATATCAGTCTTTGTAACTCCTAATCTGCTCCATTGCTCTCTCTATAATTATGTCTGCCATACCTACGTTATGTCTACCACACCTACACTGCCCTGACATATTCTATTTTCTACGCCATGTTCATTTGAACACGCTCAGACTCCATAAACGTTTCAGATTCTCTGACTTCTGACTCCTGACATTGTATGACACCATTCCATTGAACGCTGGATTGAACGTTCTATTGAGCGTTGGATTTAACGTTGGAGTGAATGCTAGTTTTGTCGACGCTTGAAGCGCTCTTGGCATATATCAGAGCCAGGTCTCATAGCTTCTGAAATGTAGGGATAGAGTGGAGAACTGTTGTATTTAAATTGTTATTATTTCTCCTTTTCAATTACCATTATGAGAGGGCCTTCAATTACCATCACGACAGGGCAATGCCATATCTATTTCATGAAGAACAATTACAACCATGAAACTCTGTGGCCTAAAATGCGTGCTACCCTAGTCAATATTGTTCATTGCTTCTTGGTTTTTGTCAAACAAAGGCAACTAATAAATATTTGCCTAGTTTGATGGAATTTTCGCCTGACGAACTATGGGACTGCGAAAACTTGCAATTTTTGTCTGTGGGTAGTAATTTGTTCTATGGTTTTCTGCCTTCAAGGATTCTCAGTTTGAGAAATCTTGAATTCTTATCTGTATATGATAATTGTTTTTACTGGGTGCCTTCTTCCTAATATTTTATGTCTTTCTAGCTTGAAATACTTTGAAGTTTCTCAGAATAAGCTTTCTGGTGATGGGGTGCAGAAAGTCTGTCTCTGCAAATAATTTAACAGGTAGTATTCCTGATAGTATTAGGTCATGCAGAAATCTTGATGTTGTTGATTTGAGCATTAAAGGGTTTAGTGGAAACATTCCTCCTGCAATAGGGAGCTTGGCCAAACTATTTGTACTCAGACTTGGGGGAATTTCTATAGAAGGTAAAATTACTTCTGAGATTAGAAATATTAAGCTTCTTCAGGTACTTGCATTATCTGCAATTGACGGGTGTTATTCCTGTAGTGCTGTCTAATTGCAGATTTCTGTGAGAACTGGAAGTCACCCACATATAAATGCAGAGGCCGTTGTCACCCACATATAAATGAAAGAGAACCCATGCCTTTCTCACTGCTAGACAATAAGGTATGCCATTACACTGATGTTACTTCTATCACAGGTTGTCAACCCTTCCACTGAGAGAGCCCAAGAAAACTTGATATGCAAAACTGTGAGCACCTTGCTTATCTGAAACAATCCTCTAGTTTAAATAGTGTTGTCCCCAAACAACATGAAAGAGACAAAAGACGGGGTTAGTGAATAGTGCCATTCTATCAGCTGGAGATGCCTCCTGGTAGACCTATTGTCAGAAATTGAGGTACTGATTGAGCATAGGCCGAGATGCATGTTCATATGCATGTGCTACTATGAAACACTTGAAATTGTAATGTTGACTTGGCTTATATATCTGCATTGTTCCACATAAGATTATGAGATTAGTTCTCTGGAAATCTGTAATCCCACAATTGTAGCTGTTTCACATGTTATCATGAATGGTTACAGTCGCTATTGAACTTGACTATTCTTTTCCACTGGTCGAGAAAGTGAAGGAGTATTTGAAGGATTCAAGCAAGTTTGTAGTTACTGCTGCCCCGGTGTGGCTTTGTATTTGAAATTCATTATAGTGCAATAATTCTTTTCTTCAACTGCTACATAAAGAGTTTGGTGGGCTGATTGTAGTATTTTATGGAGAAAAGTTTTGTCGGTTGTTTTGTTAGAACATAATGCTGGTCATGAGTAAACTCTTATTTTCATGTAATGGATTGTAATCAGTGCTTGTTGGTTGAACTCTGATCATTTGCTGCACATGTATAAAGGATATTGCTGTGTACTATGAGTAGGTATTACTTTTCTGCACTGAATAGTAGTTGTAAGGTGTAAATCTGACATTGAAGAAAAAATGGCTAGAATCAGTGAAGTATTAGAGTTCCTCAAAACTCTAATGTCATATACTACTCATGATACATTAAAATTCAGCAAATTTTCACTCACATATATTCAGGTCTGTCTACAAAATGCAAAGGAAAAGATTGATTTTTTGCAACTTGAATCATAGCTATAGCAAGAAGAGCTACATCAAAATAGACATCATTCTGAACCTGTTTTTGTTCAAAACATTGAGACAACCACCCATCAGCAACAAGTTAATAATGCAGCAGTTGTACATGCAGATGCAGAAACTCAGTCTGC
>APFE031159151.1:0-30613 GCA_000404065.3 Pinus taeda | reverse complement strand
TCTTTCACCACCAGAATCAATCTCGCAGATCTCCCACTGAACAGGGTCTACCACAGGCCCGAGCGAAACCCCTCAGTAACAAAGGCGTCCCCTTGAAGCCAAAACAGCTCTGATACCAAAATGTAGGTTTTAACCCCGTACAGAAAATTACCTGCATAGGAATTCTAAATCACAAGAAAAATAAAAATGCGAGAGCATAACACATAAAACACATATACACAGAGATTTCCCACTGGATCTCAAAACTGAGACTACCAGCTTGATTTTTCATTATGTTCTTTTCAATGTTACAATACATATTTATACATACCAAAGCATCCAATACCATGGAACGAAAACCATCACATCCAAAACCATGGACCAAAAACCATCACGTCCAAAAAACACGTGCGAAAATCATGCACAAAACCATAGGTGGGTCTGCCCAACCTAACATAAGGTCCAAAACCAAAATTTTCCGAGGCGCTACCCTGGACCCCATAAAGTGGGGTTACGGGTACCCCTCAAACGTCCTGTTAACTATGTAGAAAGAATATAACACAACCCAACATATTTTTGGAATGTTTTTCACAATATCATTACTATCGTCAGTTCATGTACTGATTTTATATTTTGAAGAGACCTCAGGTTATGTGGAAAGTCCCTCAATAGGTGTGGTTCTCAACATGCCCAGGACTTTAAAGGTTCTCTTTATTTAATCTTTCTTGTGTTTCTATTATTCAAATCCATGGGTTTTAACTCGATTTGAGATTGCACAGGCTAGTTTGCATTATTTCTGCTAAACTTCTTTAGTTGGTCATCCCTTCACAAAAATTTTAAGATATGCAGGTTTTTGTCCTCCCCCCCCCCTACAATTTTGTCTTATCTCTACCTTGCCATGACTAAGACCCTTCTCCTCTATTCTTAAATTGTTTATAACACAAAATTTCTTTCTTCACTACTTCATCCATATTTTTAGGATTCTCAATCTCAATCCTTTCTTTATAAGAGATAGGTAAGAAATTTAAAAATCTCTGTTGTAACACCCTCATTCAACATCTACTCAGGTAACCATCCAAGTAGGGTAAATATGTTATGAGAGGCTAGTGGAATCAATGGAAACACACCACATAGAAATTCCACATCATCAGACAAATTCCTAGGCGCCATCCCAACTGCTCAGATAACCAACCCCTAGCTCCCACTGAGTTTTTAGACTAGTAAATCCATGAACGCCCCCTTGATATCAACAAGGGTGCATCTAGGAAGCTCCATATGCTCCCAGATCATGTGTATGCATGCATTTGAGGACTTTTCTCCTCAAACCTATGCCTTCGAATATGGAATTTGTGCCACTTTTTCAGGCCCAGAGCCCAGATCATTGCCCAAAACTCAATGGCAAGTTCATAAATGGATTATAAAAACTGAACAATGATACATTTTTAAGAACATCAATAAGGACTAAACTAGACCCCTCCTAGCCATGACAAGAATTTCGTCAAACATGTCACAAATATGAAATGTACGAGTTTGAATAACATATCTGAGCATAGGGGCCTTATAATTATATGAGAATTGCTAACAAGCATTATTCCCTTATATCATTGGTTGCGTTCATATATTAGGTCATAGATACATTGTTAATTCATTCACAAATCAAAACATGAAGAGTGCCATACATCATAACTATCATAATGCATGCTTATAACTAGGATAATAACAATATAAATATCAAGGATACATCAGCCATAGAATCGACATATAAACCAGTACATTTACACATAAGATACCATGGAAAGAACCCACTATTAATGAATGCAAAAGCCAATATGGGATGGAACTGCCATGTTCCACTCGACCATAAATTGGTTGAGCCAAATCTCTCTTCAACTAATCATCCCCATGCCATATTCCGAGCATGAATGTGGGACTCAAACCAAAAGAACCAACTAGGGCATCCCTATGTTAAACCTCCTCACCCTCATTAATAGAAACCAGGCTTTACTGCAATCCACCCTATATCACCAGGAAAAAACAATAAAGATGTAATAATAGGCTTTACCATGATCTCCACCAGATCACTAGGCCAAAACAAGCATGAATGTTACTGGATTTATCCACCTACACCATGAGGAATTTTCCTATATCCTAGTCTCTCGGGCTTTACCACAAACCACACTGGATCTCTAGGCCCTAAACCTAGACTCTACCCTCTACGCTTTACTGTATATCCTTCCATTCACTAGAAATTATTCCTTGGCCTAATCAAGTGTAACCAACCCTAGGATTTACCAAATATCTCGCCATTAACCAGTTGAGGATTCTAGGCTCACTGAGACACACAATACTTGTATTTACGGCAACCCACAGTCTAGTTTAAGGGTCACTAGGCTAGTAGCTTTCCCACAATGCATAGTTTGGTTCAAGGATCACTAGGCCATGTGCTATTTCTTTCAGAGTTCCAGCTCACTCAACTCTGAATCCATTTGGCAATCCAGATCAACAAAAACATGAGAACCCCATCACACAATGGCTATCCGGAAATGGTAAGGCTAGGCTAAAAACATTGTCACACCTATCAAACCCAAGGCATGCTAGCAAAGAACCACATGCAATACCATGCACTCCAAATATATAAATGAAAACAAACATGAACACTGATACCTATAAAGAATCCTATTATAGTTTCTTGATCCTACTCTTCCTTGCTTTCTCCTTCCTTCCTCTTGCCTTATTTTCCTTTCTTGATCCAATGTCAAAGTACTCCAAGAAAACTCTAAGTGTCTAAAAGTGAGAGAGAGAATAATGAGAGAGCTCCAAAATTGAACTAACAAAAGGTACCAACTGATACTCAGAAGCCTTTTTATCAATTAAGCCTCTATTTTCTTCATTTTCCATTACTTTCCTTCATGTCCCTCCTCACATGCAACCTATGACCTTTCACCTTCCTTTTCTCCTATTTTCCATTATTTTCATAAATAAATGCCAAATAATGCCATTTTAGCTTTCGAAAGCCTTAGCCATTTCCTTTTCCAATTTCCTTAGCCATAATAAAGAAAATAACACCCACACTAGGATATTTTTCCCAACATTCAACTTGGAATAAGTGTCCCATCAATCATGGTTATTATTTTTCCCTTCTTAACTTTTATTACATGGAATTTTCACCATGGCAGTTACAAAACCCTCCCCCTTGGGGGAAACTATCCTCGGTGCTCAACCATACCTATAGCTCAACAAAACCACTGAAAAGAAAACATACTTCAGATTGAGCTTTAAAACAGAGCTCGATGCAGTATTTACAATGATCACCTTGCTGAGAAGCAAACCAACATGACAACATAACAACATCACAACTATAATGACATGACACCCACATCGCCTATTGAAGCTTTATAACATAGCTCATGGTGGTATTTACATCCATATACATATATACAAATACCTAAACATCACACCAAAACATATTCCAAAAGATATACTAAATATCATATCAAAACTGCTTTGCCTCAACAAGAAAATAATGAAGGATACATAGCTTGCACCTGGTATGACATCTCCCATGTAGCATCACGAGGCTAAAGTGCTTCCACTGCACTTTAACTTGCATGACTTCTCAGTTCTAGAGCATGAGTACATTTCTCTGCAATATACATTAAGGTTTCGACTGGAATTCTCCATCTAGCCCCACCTGCAATACAGACCAGTAAATCACAATATCAACATCTTTAACATACTTCTTAAGCCATGAAACATGGCAAATATCACATAATTTTACTATCGGAAGTAGTGCAAGTCAATAGGTTACTAGCCCAATCCTCTTAATAATCCTGAGAGGTCCACAAAACCATGGTGCCAACTTAGCACATGATCTAATCGCAAAGAGTTCTTCTTCGATTTGATGTGCAAGTACACTTGTTCCCCAACCTAGAACTCCTTGAATAATCTATTTTGGTCTACATAACTCTTCTTCATATCATGTTCTTCTTTCAGATTCTTCTTTATTACCTACATTTCTTGCTCCATGTCTACCAACATGTCCGGTCCAATCAACACCCTATTCACTGAATTGCTCCAACAAATGGCAGTATTGCAACTCCAGCCATAAAATGCCTCAAATGGACTCATCCTCAAATATTACTGATACACATTGTTGTAAATGAATTTTACCGGTGGAAGGTACTCATCCCACTTTCGTTGTTGATGCATCACATACATCCTTAACATGTCCTCTAATATCCTATTGACCCTCTCAATCTGTCCATCTAGTTGTGGATGATAAGTTGTGCTGAAGGCCAAATTTGTACCTAATTATTCAAACAACTCCTTCCAAAACTTGGAACTGAACTTTGCATCCCTGTCTGGCACAATCTTCTTTGTAACACCATTGAATTTGACGATATCTTTAATGAATACCCATGCTACATTGGTAGCTAAGAATGTATAATTAACTGGAATGAAGTGCAAAACCTTTGTCAACCTATCCAGCACAACCATGATGGAATCATGTTGTCTCATTGTCCTCAGAAAACTTGTGATAAATTCCATGGGAATGACCTCCGATTTCCATTTTGGAATTGCAATCGGCTATAGCAATCAACCTGGATGCTAATACTCTGCCTTTACCTACTAACAATCCAAACATCTAACCACAAATTGTGGTACATCCTTCTTCAAATTCAGCCAATAATAAAACTTATTCACTATGGTAAATGTCTTTTGAGAGCATGGGTGGCCTGAATATGGTTTCACATGAAACTCTCTCAACATCACCTTCTTGAGCTCACTGTTGTCTAGCACATATATCTTGTCTCTAAATCTGATCAATCCATCTGTTGTAAGACAATATTCCACATCTTGTGCACCTGCTTCTATACCTATACCTGTACCATTAACTATATGACTACATGTACCTATACATGTACTTTGTTGCAACATGTGCACAATATCCATATACCTATCATCCTACTAACCTACCTGCAAGATCCTATCCTTTAAATCTATCCCATAGGAGCTCATAGATGTTATGAGATTTACCTGTGTCCACCTACTAGGAGAATCTGCCACTGTGTTCTCTTTACCTTTGATATACATGATGTCAAAGTCAAACTCACTGATCGTGTCTAGCCACCAAGCCTACCTTCCATTCATATTCAGTTGGTCAAATAGGTACCACAAACCACTATGATCACTCATCAATACAAACCTCCTACCAAGAAGAAAGTGCCTCCACATATTCAATGGATGTATGATCATTTCTAGCTCAAGAACATGCGTCATATCTTTATGCTCGTGCTCATTCAGTTTCCATTACTCATAGCACACTACATGTCCTTTCTGCATAAGGAATCCACCAATTCCTCTCTTGTAAGCATTTGTACATACTATAAATTCTTTTTCTGGATTTGTGATCTTTAACACTGGAGCATGTGTTAACAACTACTTCAACTACTCAAAATTGGCCTCACACTCCTTTATCCATTCAAAATTTTTACATTTCCTCTGCAATGATGTAATAGGATATGCAAACTGTGAGAAGTTCCTAATGAACCTCCTATCATCAACTGCCAATCCCATGAAGGATTTCACCTCATCTACATTCCTAGGAGCTTTCCACTCCATGATAGCTCTTTCCTTTTCTAGACCCATTGCTATGCTCTCCTTCGAGACATGTCCCAAGTAATGTACAATCCTTATTCTTTACAAACAATATCGTTGCACCCCAAGGTGTAGACTTGGCCTAATGTATCACTTGTCAAGCATATCTTTCAGCTGCAAATTTAACTCTACCAACTCTGGAGTGCTAATATTCTATGGTTCCTTTGATACTGGTGTTGCACCTAGTACCAACTCAATAGAAAAGTCTACTTCCCTGTGAGGCGGAAACACTAACATTTATGTGAGAAACACATCATGAAACTACCATAGAATTGGGTACCTACTCAAAAAATCTGCATCCTCAACTTCCTTACCTTTTTGACTAGAAATATGTAATGAAAATAACACAAACCCTTTTCTATGATTGTGCTTTGCATGCATAGTTGTCACCATCCTAACTAACGTGGCTTTCCTCTTCCCCTAAAAGACTCTAGGTTCCCCATTTTTGTCCAAGAACTCAATGGATTTGTCATAAAAATCAACCTTGGTTCTATGAATATATAGTGAGTCCATACCCAATATCATACTATATGATGCCAATGGTAATACATTCAAATGTGTTGTGGTAGGCATACCATTCAAATCAAATGCACAAACTATTACCCAATGATGAACTCTCTTCTTTTTACATGTAACCAACTGCACTAACCAAGATTCTACAGGCATTTCTTTACTCAAACTACAATTATCCACCAAGTCCAAGATAACATAACTATAATGAGATTCAGGTTCAATAAAAATCAAAACAACTTGATCACAAAGCATACCCTCCATCTCAATGATAGATTCCTAATGGTCTGCCTATCTATTATTTAGTGTTGAATAAATACGAGGAATGGTCTCATGAACATCCCCAACAGTTTATGCGTCCTTTGTACTATATATACAAGGCCTACCACCCTGATTCTATGAGAAATCTCTCTTCAGGTGTTCTTTACCACATGCATAACACTCCAACCATTGAGTACCATCACCTCTATGTTTTTGTTGTGATCCATGTTCCTGTCTAGTTGCATTGAACTTATTTTGTGGTGCCACATGTTCTTTCTCTTTTGCGTTCTAAGGCCTTGTTATTTTCAGCTACCATTTACCTTTATATTTATCTTTTCCTTTACATCCTTGTTGAGATTCATTAATATGCTTTAACTATTCATAGCAATCATTCAATTTCCCAATAACTTCCTCAAGTTACCGAGGCTCATCATACTCAATTCAATCTCTAAATTCTAATGGAAAACCACTAAAAAATTGCTAAACTTTAGCCTTCTCATCTTTAATATAGGACGCATACCTCAATAGCTCTAGGAACTTGGTCATGTACTCCTCATCTATCATCAATCCCATCTTTAGCTCGTAGAATTATTTGGCCTTACTGTCATAGTACCTTTATGAAAATTACTTCTTCCTGAAAATCCTCTTGAACTCATCCAACTTAAGTCCTCTGTCCTAATGTCTCTGACCCGCTTCATACCTTCCCACTAGATATCTACTTTACCTTCTAGGCTTAAGATAGAAATTATGGCCTTCACATTTTCTGTGTACTCATGCAACTCAAAGAACTTATTCATCCCAAGTATCCATGACTCTGCATCTTCTAGTATCTTCAAGTATCCATCAAAAGTAGGTGCCTTTACTTTATTAAATCTATCTAGAAATTATCCCCTATCACTCCTCCTATAAGGATGATAACAATGATGATCATAATGTTTATCAGAACTAGAACTAGAGTAGTACTTGTGTCCATCACCTCTCCTATCAGGACTATCCAACAACCTGCTATCTTTCACTGTGTCATATGTATCTGACCTGTGACCACCATGAGACCTACTTCCATATGCCCCATTAGGTCTATCCTCCTACCAATGGCTGATCCAAACTAGCCCCTGTCACTGCAACTCTGACAAACTCTGAAGGAGTATTTCATTAACCTATGATTGTTTCTCTTGTGCCTGCATGATTTTTTCATTGTCTACCTTACAACTTCTTGTTTATTCTTCAAGCTTCTCAATGTGTCCACTAAATTAGAAGAGTTCCCAACACCAAGCTTCTCATATGATTAGTAGGGAGAATATTTGTAGTCTACCCTATTTCTAGTCATTTTTCTCTCTTTCTTGCAAATCATATTATGTCAGCTAAACCAAATAACAATAAACAAATGTACCTTAGAAAGGTCATCCAAATCAATGTAATACATGTACAAGCATAATCATAACAACATATAGACATATAAAAAATAAGTGTATCAATGCATACAAATCATTCTAGCTAGATTCCAATCATTAATGCATGACCATATGAACCATACCAATGTACATTTTTCAACATGTAAGCATTGACACACATAAAAGCGCATAACCAATCATACACTCATGACGACACACTTCATAACAACATCCTCTTTCACACGGCGACATCACTACAAGCATGACCGACATCGTGAATATGCAACAAGCATATAGACCACAAGGATTATTAACACACGTGCAACTGACATGATTGCATGACCAACACACACCACCCATCCAATCCAAAGGGTGAACCATGCTTTGATACCACTCTGTAACACCCTCACCCCACATCTACCCAAGTAACCAACCAAATGCAGTAAATATATGACGAGAGGCCACTATAATGTGATTCAACCTCCTAAGTCATCTTAAGGAAATGGAATCATTGGAAACACACCAGGAATCATTGGAAACGCACCACACAAACCTTCCACATCAGCAACAAAACTCCTAGGATCTATCCCAACCACTCAGGTAATTAGCCTCTAGGTCCCATTGAGTTCTTAGACCATTAAACCCCTAGACACTCGCTTGATATGGACAAGGGTGTGTCTAGGAGGCTCCAAACGGTCCCACAACATGGGTATGCATGCATCTAGGGACTTTTCTCCTAAGACCTATGCCTATGATACCAAGATTTGTGTCAGTTTTTCAAGCCCAAATCCTACGTCAATACTCATAACTGAATGATAGGTTTATAAATGAATTATCACAATGGATAAATGATATATTTGTAAAAAAATCAACAAGAACTAGACTGGATCCCTACTAGTCATGACAGGAATTTTATCAAACATGTCACAAATATGAAATCTACAGGTTTAAACAACATATATAAGCATAGGGGTCTCATAATTATTTGAGAACTTCTAATAAGAATTGTTCCCTTATATCATTGGTTGCATTATCATCTACTAAGTCATAGATACATTGTTCATTCATTTACAAATCAAAACATGAGGATATCCATACATCATTACTATCATAATACATGCTTATAACTAGCATATTAAAAAAAAAAATATCAAGGATACATCAACCATAGAATCCACATATAAACAAGTACATTAACACATAATATACCAAGGAAAAAACCTCTTATTAATGAATGCAAAAGAAAACTCAGGATGGGACTACAATGTTCCACCTGACCATAGATTAGTTGAGCCAAACCTCTCTTTATCCATTCATACCCATGTCATACTCTGAGCATGAATGTGTGATTCAAACCAAAGGAACCAACCAGGACATCCCGAGGCTAAACCACCTCACCCTCATAGATAGAAATTAGGCTTTACCGCAACCCACCCCGAATCACTAGGCCAAAATAATAAACATGTAATAACAGGCTTTACCATGATCTCCATGAGATCACTAGGACAAAACAACCATGCATGCCAATGTATTTCTGCACCTACATCGTGAGGAATTTTCCTATCTCCTATTCTCTCAGGCTTTATGGCAATACACACTAGATCACTAGGCCCTAAACTGAGACTCCACCATAGAGTCTTTACCATATATCCCGCCATTCATTGGAAAAGCTTCCTAGGCCTGATCAAGGGAAGCCACCTCTAGGCTTTATCACATATCCCACCACTAATTAGTCAAGTATTCCTAGGCCCACTGAGCCACACAATACCTGTATTTACATAACCCACAATCAATTGGCCAATGGATTTATGCAATCCATAATCTATTTCAGTGATCACTAGGTCATGTGTTCTTTCTTTTGGAAATCCACCTCACTTAGCTTTGAATCCATCCAGCAATCCATCTCAACCAAAAAATGATAACCCCATCACACCATGACTATCTAGAAATGGCAAGGCTAGGCTGAAAACACTGTCACACTTGGAAAAACCCATGCCATGACAAAAAAGAACCACATGCAATACCATGCATGTCAAATTTAGCAAGGAAAGCACATATGAAAATAGATACCTCGAAAGAATCCTACTGTAGTTGCTTGATCCTGCTCTTCCTTTCTTTCTCCTTCCTTCTTCTTGCCTTCGTTTCCTTTCTTGATCCAATGCCAAAGTGCTCCAAGAAATCTCAAAGTGTCCAAGAGTGAGAGTGAGAGAGAGAGAAAGAGAGGGAATAATGAGATAGCTCTAAAACAAAACTAACAAAGGGTACCAACTGATCCTCAGAATCCTTGTTATCAATTAGGCCTCCATTATCTTCATCTTCCATTATTTTCCTTCATTTTCCTCCTCACATGCAACATGTGATCTTTCACCTTCCTTTTCTCCTATTTTCCATATTTTTCATAAATGAATGCCAAATAATGCCATCTTGCCTTTCCAAAGCCTTAGCTATTGCCTTTGCTAATTTCCTTAGCCATAATAAACCAATGAACACCCACACTAGGTTGTTTTGCCCAACACTTAGCTTGGAATAAGTGTCCCACTAACCATCATTATTATTTTTCCATTCTTAAATTTTATTACATGGAATTTTCAGTAGGGTCATTACATCTACACTTTATCTTTCTCTTCCTTGATGTATGAAACATAACGTAATAAATTGGTGAATTTAGTAACAAGATCACCCACAGTTAATTGTCCCAGTACTAACTCATGGAATTCCTTTTCCTCATCATCATAGTATTGCTCATTTAAATATTTAGACTTGAACCGTGTCTCGAAATCTTCCAAAAAAATTTTCTTCTCTTCCATTGTATGGACTATTTTAACCTCCTCCCACCAAAGGGTGGCTATCCCCTAAAACTGATAAATGACCATTCTGGCCTTCAAATTTTTGTCATATTTATAAAATTGAAAGTACTTTTTCAAGTTGTGAATCCATCCCTCTGCATCCTCCTCCTTTTCACCATCAAATGTAGGGGGATTTATTTTCATAAACCCCCCCTACAAATCCACTTTATTCTTATATTTCTATGTTTTTAGTTAGGTGTTCTGATTCATTTCCAATTTCATAATTTTAGGTTTCTATCTCAACATTTATTCTCTTCAATGTGCCTATTTCCTTTCCATCCCATAATGTTTCCATGAGTTTATGACTATAATTTTTATTTAAATCTCATTTCAAATTTTCTTGTTTCGCAGTGGCCTTAAATAACCTCTCATGATTGGTTTTGATGTTGGTCAATTATTCCTGTAAACTTCTAACTCCACATAAATTTCTTCTTCCTCTACCGAACGTAGATTCAAACCATCCACCATTCTGTATTGTAGTGTTGCTTCACTTGGGTACCTTGTTTTCAACACAACACATTTTAGTTTACATATATTAAACATATACACAACTTTATACAAGTTCATTCACTTGGGTGGTTTTCCTATTGGCCTAGTTTTTGAACTTGTGCTCTGATACCATATGTCATGTACCCAAGTTCTAGATACTTTTTTTTCTAACAACGCTTTACAAGTAGATGGTTTTCTCACAATATTCAGAGACATCTATTTAGTATAGATGAGTAATGGCTAATTTACTTATACCCTTAATTTCTTAATTTAACATGTAGTGGTCTATTGTCCACCTCTCTCTTCTCTCTCTCTCTCTCTCTCTCTCTCATATATATATATATATATATATATATATAATTGATATCTATTTGTTGGTGCACTGTGATATGCATAATCAAGTTCATTGTTAATAAAGTGGTACCTTATGAGGAACATAACTTAAGTGCACATATAATTTTTTTCCTTATTATACTTTCGAAGGCATATAACCTATGCATTATTGAATTGATTTTTACCCTTGAAGCTATTGTTATTAAACCTTGTTTTGTATTATGCTCATGTGAATTTGTGTATGGTGGAGTCCATTCATGACTAAGGAGGGATCTATATGGCTTTCATGTCTATTGTGTGCTTAAACTTGGTGACATGTGATAGGCCACATGCCAGTAGCCCATGTGAATGCCACATGTTCTTTAGACTTGGAATCTGGTCAATGATGGTGATTTTATTTGCATTTATCCTAGGGTTGTGATTCATCTACTCATACCCTAACTTTATACTCTTGTGTTTTTCATTTAAATATTGTTTCACTTTTTTATTCCACATAACATCTTAATGATTGTTGAGAGGGTTTTTGCACCTATATTCTATTGGCCATAACCATTTTGCATTATTGACACTTGTAATCTCCTGCTATAGTGCGTTTCACATGAAGAAAACAAAGATTCCCTTGGTAGGGTTAAGATTTGAGGTTTCTTTCTTTTTTTAGATTTTGTAGCTAATATGTACTATTTAATAGTTCTCAGTTAATATATTGTGGGTAATCCACCCAGGTTCATCGTTCATGAAATCAGTAAGGATGTGTTCTCCCTAATTGCAAAATGAGGGTTTGGTTCACTAACACATGATTTTGTTTTCTTTTTCCTGATGATTTTCAGAGGTAACTTGGCATTCTTTTCTCTTGTGTTGTTGTCTTGATTTTTGCATTTTTTCCAATTAACAGATTATCTAGAATTTAACCACAAATTTACAAGTTTGACTCTTATCTTTGGTGTGGATTATTCGACAAGGGCCTATAGGATTGCAACTTGATAGAAACTTAGGAAATTTCAAGGTCTTGGGAACGTCTAAATTATTTTTATCACTTCTTAGTAAAGTAACTAGACACTAATCCTATAGGTGCATGTGCTTTAGGAATGGTTTTTGGGTCTGGTAAATTCAACACCTAGAATTTCCCTACCAGTTTATTTACTCAAAATGTTTCTACGATGTTTTATTTTACTAAAGTATCTTAGTCCAGGACCGAGTTAAGTAGGGCCTGCAACTATTATTTTTTATGTTAGTAATTTTTACTTCTTTTTTGTTATAATTAACTTGGTTTTTGTTTTCATTCTACTATTTGTAGGAATAAAGCACTATACATTCATTCTTGCAACAAGTATGTACTACTCACCCCTCCATTCTCTTGTCAATCTTTTCTACGATTTATTTTAGTTAATTACTAATTTTACTAAGTGATGTGATCGTAGGTACGTCTGTAGGATGGTAGGGGAGTGAGCTTGAATGGAGGTTGCTTCATTTCCAACCCCTGACTCTTGCTCACTCTGACACAGGTCGGTCCCTTTCAAATTTATTCTCTTGGATTCTTATTGTCACCTCACAATGAAATGTATTTTGGGTTTTCCAACACATCTCTGGGTTGTTCTTAGAGTTTGAATCAAAACCCCACATGAGCGTTATGTAGCCATGATTGGGATAATTGTTGCTATTAGCAGTATATAATTATGGCCTTATGGCCTTTTTTTAATGGGTTACTGTTGAATAAAAAAATGTGAATTTGTGAATATGATTTATCTTATACCTTGCAAAAGTTTATTGGGTAAAGTTCATTAATAGAACATAATATTATTCTCATTATGTTGTGGGTGGCAGGTTAAAAACGATGTCTATCTACATGCAATTCAATCATCAATCTATAGCCTACATAATTTATAATGTTATTGACAAACATAACCAAAAATTATAACTATAATAACTGGTCAGAAATCACTCAGGAATCAAACACGTTCCTCTTGATCACAAACTCCCTCTACTAGTTCCCTCGAGCTAAGATCTTCTTATCACAAGAATCAACAAGCTCATTAATTCATGGTTGGTGTATTTGATAGATTTCTTCCCAGGTGACTTTTAACAGTGTCTCGCTTTAAGGTCTACCATCTCTTTGCCTAGTCATTTTGTTTTTGTGTTTTTCTTTTTCTTTAAATCGTGGCTTTTTCTCCTGCAATTCTTTATTCCACTAAGTATATTTCTCCAACTAAGTGATTTAACATAATCTTTCTCTCCCGACATGTTAAATAAATGCACTTTTAACCATTTTCTCTTAGGGATTTTTAGGAGATTTTATGGAAGGTCCACCATGTGGACTTGACCACCAACAAATTTTCTCAAGCTAGCAATAAATATTATAACTCTAGTGCTCTTTTCCTCAGTGTTTTCCCAACAATTTATTTATTTTGTTAACAATCCAACCAATTACATCATCATAAAATTTAAACATGGCTTCCATAGCCATCCAATCAAATAATAGGTCCATGTCTAAAATAGTCAACACTAAAAATAGAAAATAGATGGGTATTACAAATAAGTAGGTTTATAAAAGATAAGACCACATTTTAAAGTCAAATAGAAATTTATAAGATTTTATTTTTTTTCTCTTAAATTTGCATTGTAAATACGTGTATTAATAATTAGTGCCTGGAGACACTACCATATATGAAAGGGTACACAATTGGGATTTTTCACATTTGAGATTAGTTTAAGTCTTAGGTCAATTTCATCACAAAAAAAAAAATTCTCTAATTCCATCTAGAATAAAATTAATTGATCTAGATGTATAATGTTTTTAAAAGATGCCAAGATTTTAATATATTTGAACAACAAAAATTGTAATTGAGGTAGAGGGCAAGCCTGATTTACTTGAGAAGACTCGTCTTCAGGAGATTAATTTAAATTTGGCAAGCTCCTAGTGGTCTGATTTGTTGAACTTATTGGAGAGGACCATCCATGTTGAAGCTAGCTAACAGAAATTTTGAGTTCATTTAGTTGCCAATGGAGAGCCACAATTTCATATTCCACACTTTGTAATTTCAATGTACTCAACTAGTATTTCCATAACACTTGTAAGAGTTAACATTTATTGTGATTAAGTTGAAGGTGAATTAACTCATATTGCATTTCCTTAATATTCTCTACCCACTTTGGGTGAAGAGATACAAACTAGAATTGAAGGGGAGGGAAAGCCTCATTTCTCTAAGATGGCTTGTATTTAGGGGATATATTTAAATCTAGTAGCCTCCTAGTGGCTTGATTTATTGAAATTCCTAGAGAGGACCATCCTTGTTGAAGCTATCTGGCGAAAATTTGGATTTCATTTAGTTTCTCACATAGGGCTGCAATTTTGTCTTCTATACTTTGTAATTTGAGTTTTTACTCAACTAATAGTTCAATGATAATAGTAAAAGTTGACATTGTTTGTCTGTGATGAAGATGAAAGTGAATTAACTCCTGCTACATTTGATCCATATCCTTTTCCCACTCTAGCGAGGAGTTTCACAAAAATCATTTTGTTCCATACTTGTAGTAAGAAGACTTAAAATTGACAATTTAATAGTAATGCAATCAGAGGCTTTTCTTTCCTTTAAAACACAACTTAGATTCTAATTTTTGGAGAAAAGCACTAATGTTCGACACTTCCCTATAACATAAAGAGAGGAGCCCACAACCAAAAAACTACAAAATAAATCAAAAGAGATGAACTCCCAACTAGGATCAAGGTCACTTTCCCACGAGGGAAAATTCACAGAGACCGGAGAAGACGAGCTCCGATCGCCTAACAAAAAAAATTAAGATACCAAAGAGAGAATATTAGAGAGAAAAATGATGTTATAGCTTAGAATCAAGGAAGAATCTTTCAAGAAAAAGGAATGGAAATAAAGGATGTTAAAAAAATTCATTATTACCAATACACTTTGTTAGAAATAGGGGACTCAATAAGCATACTTGGGACAGAGCAGGTTAATTAAAAAATGAAACACCAACACTGGGAGACAAATAATTCAAAGGGGAAATAGAAGATACATAATGGAAGGACTCACTAGAGATAACATGCAGTCACCACTCAGATAATTCCAACTTCCTCCAAGAGTGAAAGCAATTTAAATTGGAGAGTTTACCATCTATAACCAAAAGACCATTAATAGGAGAAATCATATTGGGGAGAGTATATCATAAGGAAATCTAACTTGATGAGTCCCATGAGATGCAGTTATAGCTTAATCATTCACTGCTCTCTTGATTTCCCATTATTACTCCCACTCTCACCAATGACTATTATAAACAAATGTCACGTCAAGCTCCCCAAACATGTATTTTCTTAGCATTGACTCGATCAACTTGTGCCAAAGTACAACAAAATCATTAAATTTAATTGACACGGAGAAAGTATATATTTCCACCCACAATGATCCATTGTCAACTTAAAATTTCGTTTTTCACTTCCTTTGTAATTCATATCCAACCTATTTATGTCTAATGTAATATAGGTATGGCCAAGGGTTTATTATCTTGCATGGGGGACACATCGATGGAGGGGACCTCCACTCCCACAAAACGAACTTTAACAATTTTCCAATCACCGGATTTCCCTTTTCCTAAGACATATGTGGTGAGAAAATATTTTATCATTAATAATAATGATCCCCATGCTATGTCAATTTTCTTATTTTTTTTCATTGCATCCGCCATGGAGTTGTATACCTCAAAATATAGAAACATGGATAATCCAATAATTAGATGACAAGAATCCCAATACAAATGAAAATGGAATTATGGAGTATATCCTTATGGATATATCCATACTGAAGATGGCCTATAATAATTTTGGAATCCTTAACTATGAGAATCCTTTCAATTTTGTTAGCCCAAGCTAGAGATAGAGTTTGAAAGAGCCTCTATGCTTCCACATGGTTGTTGGAGGCCTACCCAAAACTCCTAGTGACATTACTTTCTATTTTTCCTTTGGGGTAAATAATAACCCCTCTCGCACCTACCAACACTTATAAATATTAAATTATTACTATGTCATATATTAGTATATATTTATATTTTTTAATATATAGAAATTGTTTTGATTAAAACATTGGTATGTTTATAATATAATAATAATATTTAACATCCTAAAATAATATATTGATATTTTTAATTAAAAAAAATTCTATGAAAAACTTATTAATCTATATGTATATATGATTTAATAGGAGAATATGTGTGGTGTGATCACCACATCACATAAATTTACTCGATATAATAATTGAAAATATTAAAATAATGATATGTGAAGTCTATTTAATATTTGGATATTGGTAAAAAACTAAGACTTTTCGTTATGATGTTAAGTTACAATGAGGGAGTGGTATCTAGTTTAATGTGTAAGATTGAGGTTAGATATTTTTTTTTTGTGTGTTATAGTTTCAACAAAAATAGTAGATGATATGGGCTTTTTATAGGTTAAAACTACCTTTTGGTCCTAAAAAAATAATGAGAATTGTTTTTAATTCGTTAAGATCTTGTCTTTCTCAAATATAAGGAAGCATGTTAACGAACTAATATCAAAAGGTATTTGGAAGGATGGAAAGTCCTTGTGAACCACATATCATTTAAGTGGTGTGGTTTTCATTGAATGACAATGATGAGTTAGCCCACATTTTACTATAGTAGTTCACAATGTTTATCCTCACTACCAATTTACTAGTGAATTATGATAGGTTCTACTACCTTCAATATTTTTTCCCAAGTAAAAAAGCATATTTTATATTCAAGAAGAATTCCAAAAATGTTTTTGCACATACAATATACGACTAGCTTTTGTGGCCTACAGGAATAAGACCACTACTAGTACCTTTTTTATAAGTTGTCCCAAGACCTTAAATACGATTATTGAGTTCTAATCAAAATAGATCATCATCAATTGAAATATTATATATTAGTGGCCAAATAAGCTCAAAAGTATAAAATGTTATAATAACTTTAAGAAACTAGATGTTTGTTGCTAAATCCACTAAAATGAGCAAACCCTCACTCAAGTGCAAAGCATCCTTAGGTAGCGAATTGATAAATTTTTTTGATTATCTATATATATGAGTAAAACTAATTATTTGAAAAAGATTATAGATATGCTTCAAATGCAATGCCAACTATTAAGTGCAAATTCTATGGACTTAGATTATATTGTTCATCCATTTGATGAATGGTAATCATGGTAGAGACTGCCTCCAAACATCAATAATTGCAATTTTTTTTTTTTTAAGCTACACTTGTTGGAAATAATATTGAGAGGGGGGGGGAGGTGAATCCGTATTAGCAGGTCAATAATTTTTCATTTCCATAATTAAATTCATTTACGCTACTTTAGTTAATGAAACTTGCATGTATACGCAAATGTGTTTAAGGCAACTAACATATATCCTCCAGACTTCATATTCAATTAATTCTTCATATTTTGACATTTAATTAGTGCATCAGAACCATATAAATAGTAACCAAGTGTAGTAAAAACAGAACAAACAATCACACACAAGAACACAAGATATAAGGTGGAAACCCAATGTGGGTGAAAACCACCTGCTGCAATCATCTCTATTTACTTTTAAATTAGAAACTTCTTTTTACAATTTTTGTATTGGTGTAGACTTATACTAGTACGCAGGCTTCTACCTGCAGAAGGCTACAACCTTCTCTTTTTCTCCAACTTCTCCTGGAAGGAAGCTGCAACCCCTAGCTCTTGTACTAGCTAATATGTTTACTAGTACATAGGTGCCAGCCTACAGAAGGCTACAACCTTCTCTTTTCTTCCAGGGACCACGTTTCATAAATTTTTAGACTGGATCCATCAATAGCATCATTCAATCATATGCATCAACCAATCTCCTTTTGCAACAACAAAAACTGAATCAACCAATCACTTTGACAAATCTTTAAAATCCTGTAACCGAAATACAGTAACCAAAACCCAAGCCAGAACCCAAAACACTGTAACAATAAACAGAAGTAGCCAAAATATATTTTGTGAGATATACGCTACTTCTTTTTGTCGAAACTACGTGTATATGCACTTTTCTCAAGGTGGACCTGTGTACAAATCTCCAAATCAAATTTAAGATGTATATGTTGTTTTGATATGCCGAACTAGCGTGTATAAACAAATTTTCTAAAGTGAGCCTACGTACAGATCTGTAAATGATGATTTAAACTCTACAACAATTTCAGACTTCAGTTATACCCAGATCATCATATTTATAAACTACAACATGTGCCAATTATACGGATAAATGATCAAAATCACATAAATATACTTCACTTCAAGCCTTAAGATCTTGACCCATCATTAGATCTTATCCTTCATCAAGCGCTAAGGTTCATCCTTGGTTCAGATCCAGCTATGCACCACAACCCAATAGCCTATATATTAGATCTTGCTCTTCATCAGATATTCAATTCATGAGTGCCTTTGCCTAATGATCTTCTCATCCTTTTATACCATGGACCAAAACCACTTAGAACCAATACCTTGGACCAAATACCTAGGGTCAACACTTCAGATAAGATACCTTGGACCAATACCATGGATCAAATACCATGGACCCAATACAACAAACCAAAACTAAGTTTTCCAACATGTACGCGTATTTCCTTCTGTGAAAGTGCATGTGTATGCCATAAGTGCCTTTTGGTCTGCGAACTCACGTGTACACACAGCTTGGTCAATGTGGAACTTGCGTATACCACTATTTCTTCATTTTTTGAAATAGAACTATGATCTGTCATCTGAGTGAGCTATCATCAAGGACAACACCTATGTAATAGTGCCAAATCTATGTCATAATGCCAACAATCTCCCCCTTTGGACTTGATGGCAACCCCAAGTCACTCTCCCCCTTTGTCATCAAGGGCAAAGGGTTATGCTCCCCCTGAGTACATGTTGAATTCTCTGATATGCTGAAATGTGCTAATTGAGCTCCATGCTCGAGTCCATGCTCCCCCTAGATATAAGTAAGGTCTAAAAATAAATATCTTCTAAAAGAAGAACATGACTCTATACATACATAATAAATGACCTTCCTATCACCAATGACTCATACATACATCCATCTCCCAACCAAGTGGGGATATACCAAGTGTTTATACATGTCAAAACAAGAACATTACATCATCCATCCCATGCATAGTGGGGAAACAAAATAGGTCATTTCATGACCTTGACATTAAAATATATACATGACATAGAGACCAAATATCTGAAACAAGACCATGATGTTATTAGCAATTATCATCAGTAGCATCTGTCAATCACCATCCATACCTGCAACTATGATCTCCCCCAGAACTTGTTCCACCTGAATAAAAAACAACTGTGAATTTGTACCAATATCTTCTAATATAATGCCAACAATGCATTAGAAGTATATGCTCCCCTCGTTCCAAATGATCATTGTCAGACCCATATTAGACTCCTTTCATCTTGAGTATGGCCCACTGTTTTTTCTTCAAATCAACATATACGTGATTATATCCACAACAACTAGCATATGTATGCGGATACGCTTCCTAGAACTCGTGTATAACCACTTTTCTCTAAAACAGATAAGTTTTAACAGCAAGATGATGCATCAAGTACTCCCAAATTCTGTCTGAGATATTCAAATGTCTCTCTAGGTAGAGGTTTGGTGAATATATCAGCAACCTGTTCTTTGGAGGGAACATACTCCAATTTGACCTTTTGTTTAAGCACTTGTTCATGTAGAAAATGATATTTGATGGGTATGTGCTTGGTCTCGGAATGCATGACTGGATTCTTTGAAATATTGATGGCACTTGTATTATCACATAGAATGGAGATGGGTTCATCACATGTGATCTGAATGTCTTGCAACGTTTGCATCATCCAAAGGAGTTGTGTGCAGTGAGATGCAACAACCACATATTATGCTTCAACTGTAGATAATTCAATTGAACTTTGTTTCTTGTTGAACTAAGACACTAATCTGGAACCCATATAGAATGCACCACCACTGGTGCTTTTTTTGTTATCAACACTTCCTACCCAATCTGCATCTGTATATGCATGAAGTGCAAGATTTGTATCTCTAGGATACCATAAACAAAAATTATGTGTACCTTGAAGATATTTGAAAATCCTTTTGATTGCCTGAAGCTGTGATTCCTTTGGGTTTTCTTGGAATCTTCCAACTATTCCTACTGCATGCATGATGTTTGGTCAGGTACCTGTTAGATAAAGTAGACTACCAATCATGGATCTATAAGTTGGTTGAGTACTGCTGTTGATTCATCATTTGAACTGAGATTGCATCCTATTCCCATTGGGGTACATACTAGTTTAAATCTTGCATGCCATACTTTTTCAAGATCTGTTTGAGATATTTTGTTTGTGGCAGAAAATACCATATTTATGTTGTTGAACTTGTAGAACAAGAAAATATGTAAGCTCATCAAAATACACAACAAGTATTAGCAATTTATTATTGTCAATATTTGTATATAGGTTGCCATCAGTTGACCATTTTAAAAGACCTTGTTGATGGAGATATTTGTCAAGATGGTAATACCAGGTCCTTGGAGCTTGTTTTAGACCATAGAGAGTTTTTTTGAGTCTGCATACAAGTTTTGCATCATTTCCAAGAATGAACCCATCTCGTTGCTAAATATAGACTTCTTATTCTAATTATCCATTAATAAAGGCAGATTTTACATCCATTTGGTATACTTTGAATTTCTGAAAGCTAAAAAGAGCAAGGAACATTCTTATAGCTTCATGTCTAGCAACAGGTGAAAAAGTTTCTTCAAAATCTATACCTTCTTGTTGAGCATATCCTTTACAAACAAGTCAGACCTTGTTTCTAATAACTTCTCCATTTTCATTCAGCTTGTTTTTGAATATCCATTTAGTTCCTATGATATTATTATCATGAGGTCTAGGAAATAATTCCCAAGTATTATTCTTTTCAGTTTGCTCAAGTTCTTCATTCATGGCTTTGAACCAACATTCATCTTTACATGCTTCACTTACATTTTGAGGTTTGGTGGAGGATAGTAATGCTAGATAGCTTGAAGCTTCTGAAATAGTTCTTCTTGTCTATAGACCTACCTCTTTTTGTCCCAAAATTTGAGTCTCTAGATGATTTTTCTAAACATACCTGGATGGAGTTTTTTCTTCTGTCGTTATCTCTTCTTTTGGTGCTTCATCTGTTTCTTCTGCAGTATCAGTCTGATTTGATGTGGAAGGATAATCCTCATCTTCTTCATGCTCTTCATTTTTTATTTGCCTTGGATTCTTCCATGTTTCATCAACCACAACATCAATGCTTTCAATAATTTTCCCAAGTCTTTTATTATAACATTTATATCCTTTACTTGAAGAAGAGTAACCAAGGAGAATACCTTCATCTGCTCGGGGCTCAAGCTTACCAAGTTTTTCATCAATTCTTTTGATGTAAGATTTGCTTCCAAAAACTTTGAAGTATTTTATAGTAGGAGTCTTACCATACCAAAGTTCATGTGGAGTTTAAGTGTTGTTTACCCGAACATTTGCTTTGTTCAGAATAGTGACGGTAGCGAATGCAACTTCACCCCAGAAGGTCGCAGGAGTTCCAGAATCATCTAGCATATCTTTGTTGAACAGTTTTGTTCATCCTTTCTACCACTCCATTTTTCTGAGGAGTCCTTGTGGTGGAGAATTCCCTTTTTATTCCATGTTCTTCACAAAAGTCGAAGAATTCATTCGAGGCAAATTCCCCTTCTTGATTAGATCTGAGGCATTCGATTTTGCAATCTAATTCATTTTCAACCAAAGCTTTGAAGGCTTTGAACTTTTCAAATGCTTCATCTTTATGCTTTAGAAGTCCTATCCAACACATTCTAGAAAAATCATCAATGAAAAATATAAAATTGTATTCTTCTCCACAAGTTGACTTCTTCCTTGATAGTCCACATAAATCAATATGAACAAGTTCAAGGGGCTTACTAGCTAATCCTTCCTTTTTAGGGAAATGTGCCCTAGTTTGCTTACCAAATTGACATGATTTTCATATTGTATTTTCTGGAATGCTGATATGAGGAAGATCATGAACAACCTGGAATCTGCATGCTTTTCTTATTTGAGGGAAGCTTAGATGCCCCAATCTTGTGTGCCATACCGAGTTTTCATCATTTTTTCTTAGATAGAACTATTGTTGTCCTCCCTTGAGTATGTATAATTTGTTTGGAGTTCTTATATCTTTGATCACTGTTTCTCCTGTATCAAGATCATGAACAACACATCCATTTGATTGAAATACTACTTCATTTCCTTGATCACATATTTGATTGACACTCAACAGGTTATGCTTTACACCATCAACATACATAACATTCTGAGATTTAACTTTTTCTTTAAGAGAACACAGCCTTTACATTTTATGACAACAGGGGTGTCATTTCCAAATTAGACCTTCTTTTCCTTTTCTAAGGCAATATATGAATGAAGTTTTTCATTGTCAGCTGTCATGTGTTTTTAGCATCCACTGTTGATGTACCACTTTTTTTTTGTCCTTCTGCATATAATGCTATACCACATCTTTATGTTTGCAGTTCTTTCTTTCTCCATATTTTGGGACTTAACGAAATTTCCTCCTTCTGAGATGTTTTCCGAAATTTACTCCTGCATTCAGATTCTTCATGATCGAAGTTGTTACAGATAGAGCATTCTATTTCATTTTCAAGAAGAGAAAAGTTATTGTAGGTCCTTTTCATGATCCCTGTCACATTCCTTTGATTTCGTGCTTCTCTAGTCATGATGGTTTTGTAAGCAACACATTGAGTAGCTTTGTGTCCAAAGTTATGACATGAAAAACATTGACCATTAAAGAAATTCCTACGAGTATCGAATCTATTGACCTAGTGATCGTAGTTTCTATTGATATTCATTCTTGAAGTAGATTGAGTATGATTTACTTGAGGCTGGTTGTAGCTTCTATTCATCCTTGAAGTAGATTGAACCCAATTTACCTCATGATCTACTTTATGCCTTTGCTTGTCAAACTGTTCACTGCTTTTTGCTGCATCAAGATAGCTTTTGGTGGAGGTTAATGGCTTTTGTGCTTGAGATGTTTCTTCAATATATCAAAGACCGAGCTTTATCAAAGGAGAATGTTGCACTTTGATAATTTAATTTAATCTTTCTAATCCTTTAGCAAATCTAAGATTGAGAGCTTTTGTTTTCTCAAAATCCTTTCTTAGACCCACAATTTCACATTCCAGTTTTTCATTGTGTTTTTCTCTTTCAGCAAGTTGGAATGTCAAAGTATCTATAATCATATTCTTTTCTTCTAAAGAAATTTTGAGTTTAGAGATTTCTTCATAAAGATTATCTTCATCTAAAGCATCCAAGAAATTATCATCTTCAAAATCCATCAAAAGTCTATAGTGATTACTATTTTCATCTTCATCACTATTAGATAGACCATTGCTATCTTAATGCATATAGTAGCTTTTATTACTTACACTTTGTTTTCTATTCCATTTTGCTAATTCTTTACATTTATCAAGCTTATCTTTATGAGGACATTTGGCAACATAATCGCTGACTCTTCCACAAGCAAAACTTTTGAAAGGTAGTTTATCTCTAAATCTTCTGGAACCCCATTGAAGGTTTTTGACAAAGTTTGCTTCTTCCTCTCCTTCTGAAATATGTCCTGATTCATTGAGCTCTTCTCTTCCTGAAGCTTTAAATGTAGCTTCTCTCATATCTAATGGACCTCCTTTTCTCATTTCGAAAGCAGTTAAGATTTCGTGTAGCTGTGTCATAGTAATACTCTGAAGATCTTGCTTTTTCTTCTATGGGAGATACTTTTGATTCAAACTTAGCAGACAAGGATCTTAAAACCTTTTCAACTAAGGCGACTTATTTTATCTCTTCACCAAAATTATTCATGAAATTAACAATATCGTCTACACGTAAGAAGTAACTAGCTAAACTTTCATCATTGTGAATTTTGAGAGTTTGCAGTTTTTCACGTTCTACATGAGTGTCTCCTTCATAGCTCAGAATGATCTTGTCCCATATTTCTTTGGCGGATTTGAGCTGCATAACTTTGACAAATTATTGTTGTGACAGACTTTCCAATAATGTATTGACAGCCTTGGCATTGATTTCATATTGTTTTTTAGCTGCCGCATCTATAGGAATTGCCGATGGAAATGTGTATCCTCCTTCCATGATCTCCCAGTCATCTGTTCTAAGAGATTGAAGATAGCCTGTGTTTCTTACCTTCCAATAAATGAAGTTGCTCCCATCAAAGATTGGTGGTCTGATGGATCTCTCTTTTTCATGGTTACTCATGATGATGGATCTTCCTTCAAGTGATCAAGCTTCTTCTGAAGGACCTACTCTGATACCAATTGTTGGAAATAATACTGAGAGGGGGGGTGAATCAGTATTAGCAAGTCAATAATTCTTCATTTCCGTAATCGGATTCACATACGCTACTTCAGTTAATGCAACTTGTGTGTATACGCAAATGTGTTTAAGGAAACTAGTGTATATCCTGCAGACTTAAGATTCAGTTAATTCTTCATATGTTGATCTTTAATTAGTGCATCAGAACCAGATAAATAGTAACCAGGTGCAATAAAAATAGAACAGACAATCACACACAAGAACACAAGATATAAGGTGGAAACCCAATGTGCGTGAAAACCACCTGCTCCAATCGTCTCTATATTTTTTTGAATTAGAAACTTCTTTTTAAAATTTTTGTATTGTGTAGACTTATACAAGTACGTAGGCTTCTACTTGCAGAAGGCTACAACTTTCTCTCGTTCTCCAGCTTCTCCTGGAAGGGAGCTACAACCCCTAGCTCTTGTACTAGCTGATATGTTTACTTGTACGTAGGTGCCGACTTACATAAGGCTACAACCTTCTCTTTTCTTCCAGGGACCATGTTTCATAAATTTTTAAACTGGATCCATCAATAACATCATTCAATCATCTGCATCAACCATTCTACTTTTGCACCAACCAAAACTGAATCAACCAATCACTTTGACAAATATTTAGAATGTTGTAACCAAAACCCAACCCAGAACCCAAAACACTGCAACAGCAAATAGAAGTAGCTAAAATATATTTTGTGAGATATACACTACTTCCTTTTGTTGAACTTGCATGTATATGCACTTTTCTCAAGGTGAGCGTGCACAGAGATCTACAAATCAAATTTAATATGTATATGTTGTTTTGATATGTCGAACTAGAGTGTATACGCGACTTTTCTAAAGTGAATCTTTGTATAGCTCTGTAACTGATGATTTAAGCTCTGCAACAATTTGAGACTTCAGTTATACCCAGATCATCATATTTACAGACTACAACATGTGCCAGTCATAGAGATAAATGATCAAAACCACATAAGGATACTTCACTTCAAGCCTTAATATCATGACCCATCATTAGATGTTATCCTTCATCAAGCGCTAAGGTTCATCCTTGGTTTAGATCCGACTATGTACCACAACCCAGCAACCTATATATTAGATCTTGCTCCTCAACAGATATTCAATTCATGAGTGCCTTTGCCTAATGATCTTCTCCTCCTTTTATAGTCTTAGGCCTTACTCACTACCATGGACCAAAACCACTTAGAACCAATACCTTAGACCAAATACCTGGGGTCAACACTTCAGACAAGATACTTTCAACCAATACCATGGATCAAAACTAAGTTTTCCAACATGTACGCGCCTTTCCTTCCATGAAAGTGCATGTTTATGCCATACGTGCCTTTTGGTCTACGAACCCACATGTACATGCAACTTGGTCAATGGGGAACTTGCATATACCTCTATTTCTTCATTATGTGAGATAGAACTGTGATTTGTCATCTGAGTGAGTTTCCATCAAGGACAACACCTATGTCATAGTGCCAAATCTGTGTCATAATGCCAACATGATTATATAGATTCACCTTGATGGTCTCGATCCCTAAGTTTTCCTTACCATTGAAATAGTTATCCTTCACAGTAAATAACATGAAGCCCGGATTTCAAAAATATTATGGACCTTGGGAAGCTCGATCAAAGAAGCTCTCTCCATAATCCTTATCCATAGTTATTTTGAAATCCAAGCTTCATGTTATGTATTGTAAGGATCATTAAGTATTATATATATAATATATATATATATATATATATATATATACAACACGCACACACACATTGATCCTGAACAGTACATAACATGAATTCTTGGATTTCAAAAGTACTATTTTCCTTGGCAAGCTTCAATCAAAGAAGCTCTACGCATAATCCTTATTCATAATCACTTCTTCCAGTCACACAACTATATATATATATATGATAGATAGATAGATAGAATATATAGTAAATTAAAGGTGAAGATTAATTAAAATTATTGTAATTATAAATAGTTCCTCAAATTATTTTTATTTAAAAGAATAGTTGCACGTCTAAAAATTTAAGGCCTATCATAAATTAAGAATATATATATTTTTTAATTATTAGACATGTTTAATATAAAATTATGTATCTTAACATATTTTTTGTATAAGGATAGTAGTTTTTCTCATATATGGATTTAAGGTTATTTGTTTGTTGAAAGTACATGACTCCACTATTATATCCCTAGTGATGACAGAACATGGTACTAGCTTTCCATGCAAATACTATCCAAGTTTAAACTCAATTTCATTCTAGAGTATAACCTAAAAATGCTTTTAATTAGTTAGGAGCATATATTTCAAAAACATAATGAAGCAAGTTAATGCCCCAACACATACAATCATCCAACATGAGTACAATTTTTCCACTCTCATTAGCCCACTAGTGGGTTATCATAGGTGGAAAATGTTCTTTGTACACTTGTTATACGAGAATAGTGTCCATATGGATGATGCTATTCCCACTAAGATGTGTGGCTATCTTAGAAACAAACAATCAAAGTCTACTATTGATTCCTTTTATGAAAATAGATGAGAGGAGAACCAAGAGGGCCAACCTGAGTCTTGCGCTCGATTCCCTCTCCTTCTTGATAGAGTTTTACTGCTTGCTCTTTGTCTGCTCAGCTTTAAAAGGGACCTGTAGAATCACAGCAACATACTACTATGCAAGAAACAAGGATCTAAATTCACAAATAATGTAGGATCAGATGTACATTAACCATATACAAGCATATATAAACAAGTACAACAGGATATGGAAGGAAACAAGAATAGCTTTATTCAGATAAAAGTAGCAAGAGTATTACAACCATGAGCAGCTCTAACCCAGCATCATCCTCCAGCTAAGAAGCCCTTCTTTCACATCAAGCAAAGCAAAATCACCCAACACTATGAATGTACACACGAATACTGACAACACTTCTCTATAGATTACAAAATTCCAGCCTCTGGATCTCTATGATGAGGAATCCATATATAGATGATTACAGAGAGGTGAGTCATCTTTTGGGATCTTGATTAGTGTCTTCTCTTTCATAGTTCCTTCTTCCACTTGGAGAATGAAGATCTCTTACTCATCCCTGGTCGAAAATGGAGTGGCAAGTGTCAGAGGGGCAGCTTATGGAAGATACCATGATCTTCCACCTCGCATTTTGGTCCTTGCCATTTGTCCATTCCATACCATCGCACCCTACAGAGGAGAAAAATAGTATGCATCGTACCCTGTACATTGGGAAGGTGATATGCATCTTACCCCCTACATGGAGCTTTTAGTATGGTCTAGTTTTGACCATTTGTGAGCAGTTTTCAGTGGAGAACTTCTGGGAGATGATGTAATCAGTTGACCTTGTTCCTTTAGGTAGTGAAGCAACCCTTTTAGGGACTTAAGATCCCTTAGTTTATGGACATTTGTGATTGGGGTTGAAGTGCCCCAAAAATGTCTATAACAGTTGCCCCCTAAAGCATGAGGCCGTTAATCGTTTTTGATGTCGGGTGAAATGCTTTACTATGAGGATCTGAAATTTTTCTGACCTAGGAGGTGACCTATAATAAGATACAATACAATAAATTATGTGACAACATTTTTTCATGATCTAGCTTAGGCGGGCATTCCCATGCTCAACTTTATAAATTCATTTTCATGTACATAGGACAGACGATCGTCTATGTGACAGACTGATGATATGGACACATCATCCTTTGGTTTTGATGATCATCTGTTTGGCAATGATGTACACTGGATGCTTTTATATTCTTGAATATATCACAGCTCGGATGGATGGAACTAGATCCGGGGTCTTCATACTCGGCCAATCTTCACTCAGAGTACAAGTCGATCCATGTGAAAAATGTTTTGGAGTCGAACATGGAAAGACATCGCCTGATTACCATCCAATGATGCAAGTTGTTAACAGGCACGAGAGGAATCACCAATAATGAAAATGACCCTCAAGGTACTACAGTACAATCTATGTGGTGTGAAAAAGGAACTTGGTGTTGAACACCATGCAAAATCTCTCGGTCGAAGGTCATTGATGTAAACCTGCCGCCGAAAGTGAGAAACTTGCCATTGAAGCATGCAAGTTTCAAAGTATTGAAAGGGTTGTTCCTAAGTCAACTTCTTGGATAATGAGATGATGTCGACAAGAAGCGACCCGTCGTAGGAGGGCTTTAATGAATCCCACATCAATGACAGGGAACGAAGCAAATGATTTTGGAGGTGAAAACAAACTGACGATATGGGGGTTCAGGGTGGCAGTCATGAAGGAATGAAGCATGAATGAATTGCATTGGGTGAGACTCAGGTGAATTGTCTGAATGACTTCTCTTAAACATATCAGCGGCACTGACGATGGATTGGTAGCGTTAACCCCAGAGATGGATGGTGTGACGGACCAATGGTGAGGACCAATGAATGGAACAACCCAACCCGGCATGGATACGAAAGGAAAGTGTCATGTTTAAGAGAAACTTACTACCGATAAAGTTTCTTCTTGTTTTCTTCCCAATTTTCCCCAGTCATTTCTGACCAGTACCTCTTTATTTTTGTCAAGCTTGAGGAGGATAACATATTCTTGTTCTATAATCTACCCTTCAGGCAAACCTGTCGCTATATTTTAGCGAGCCTAGCGACAGTGAAACTCGTTCTCGTCCTGTTGGATGAGTTTGTCGCTATTTAGTTTAACGAGTTTAACGAAAAAGATAACTCAGCCTCTTTCAATTTTAGAGAGTCTGAAAGAAACAAAAAGAAGACTCTGAAGATTATTTTTCGTTGTATAATCCCTTAAGTCTGAAAAAGCGTAAAATAATACAAAAGGGATGAATTTTCGATAGTTTTAACGAGCCAAACAAGACAAGCGCTCTATCTTTTTGTGTAATAATCCCTCAGGTCCAAAAATATTAAAATATAGAGGAGGGGTAGCACTTCCGATGTCTTTTAACAAGTCAGAGAGGCCAATTGCTCGGCAATCTTTTCATATTTTACGAGTAAGGTGAAAAGAGCTTAAAGAAGACTCGTTTTCGAGGAAAGAGTGATGGTTTCGAGTAATAGCTGATTCCAGGTAAGGTCTGGAATTTTCCAATCACGGAAGAGTTACAAGGATGGCTAGCAGAATCACTCTTCCTAGACGTTCCTCGAAGGGGTAAACAATCATGTGGGGGTGAATGATCGGCTAAAAAACAGAGTGGAGGTGATGGCTAGAACACGACCAAGGCTTGAAAGATAGTGATAAGGCATTCACAATGGTTATTTACCCATTCATTTTTTAATGAGCTTAAACGTGGGGAGGAACACTTGCTCATGACTTATGTTTATTTTTTAACGAGCATGAACTATGCACTAAAACTGCTCGTGGAGAGTTTATTTTTTAACGAGCTTGAACTTTGCGACAACATTGCTCGCCAATCGTATGATGAAAATGTCTCATTCGAGATGCTATTTTGAAGTGGATTACATCTCTAAAGCTTTGCCACGGATCCTTTATTTATGCAAGCTAGGAAACGACTAGCCTTACGGGTTTAATGGGTTAGAGGTTCTACAAATTTTAAAAATAAATAGCCGCTCTTCACTTGCATGCGGAAAGGTTTGCATGCCTCCAGGTATAGCGATGTAGAGTTTCCAGGTTACCCCTCAATTTGCAGACAAAACATTTGTTCTATCGGGAAAGGCCTACCTTCTAATGGAGGTATCTTA